>NDFG01000074.1:10706004-10900759 GCA_002167245.1 Sporophila hypoxantha
AMAAAAAAAAWMATCTTTCTTTTTAAAATTTAAAAATGTCCCCCAGATGCTGTGGACACCACTACATGCTAAGCAATACTAGGATTTAAAATAACAAAATAAGGATGAAAACTGACTTAATTTCTGGATTATTAATTAAATCTAATAATGGTCTAAWAACAACTGAGCTTCTCATAATGGAACCAAATCCGAAAATTCTGAAGTCCTAACTCATTCCTGATTCAGTCATCTGTTGATTTCAAAGCCCTGATGTTTCATTTTGAATTTCACTCAGCTGGACTTGCCTGTTACAACGACCAGATCCAATAGGAGCAATGACAGTATTGTAATAACTTTGGTGGGTTACAGTTAGATGAGGGAAAAGAAGTATCATTTACTGGACCAACTAAGGCTAGGTTTTCTCAAGAGAAGCTGAGAAAAATAGTGAATTATAAAATGTGCACTTTGACACATCTTGATTCCATAAGAATGAGACCTACATGTTGTAATAAACATATTACCACAATATTGCTATACATGTATACAAATAATACTTTTATACAATAACCTCAGTATTAATACATCTCTCCCCGTCGTATTATAACCATTATGGCCACAACATTACACATTTATACATATTAATACATTTCGTTTCCATTGAATCTATGCCCTCCAGGGGCTTTTCTCCAAACCACCCAGCCAGAGCATCTGCAGCTGCATAATCTAGCAGCGACTATCCATGAAGGATATAGCTGCCAGACAATATGCCACAGAGCTCCTGGCATGTCTTAACAGTCTCCAACCCCCTCCTGGGTCTACCTTCCTTGAGAACTCATTTCTTCGCCATGACCTCTATCTCCTGGGCCAAGTGCAGCTCCTATTCCTGGGGCAGTGCAGCGCTCTCCTGGGCAGTCGGTTCTGCTGGTCTACCTAGAGCCTTCCGGCTCCGCCTTATATGCCTCTTAATTTACTTCCAAGGTGTTAACACAGCTGCTGTTAACATATCTACATAGCTTAAACATTGCTGCACTTTGACACATCTTGATTCCATAAGAATGAGACCTACATACTTTGAAATTCTTGATTACATAGAGAGGAACAATTATTTTTTCATACATGGCCTTGTTAAAGTTGTATCATTCTTCAGACATCCATTCTAGAAGACTGGAAAATCAAAGCCCTGGAGCACAGCCTGATGTAGTTTATAATATGAAGAAAGACTTGAAAGCATAGACTTTTTTTTCTTTTTCACCTGATACCAGTACTTATATTAAAGATATTTTTTTATCTTTTAGGAAAAAACCAAAACCAAAACAAACAAAAAACCAAACAAAAAMCAACCAAAACAAAACAAATTAAAAAAAACCAAAACCAAGAAAAACCAAACAGGAGAAATAGAAGTTCAGCCTCTTTTTCATGACAAATTTCTGGATGAAACATGAGAATTGAGTTCTTGTTTTATCTCATGTAGCCAGCACAGTCAGTGGAGTCTGGGGACATATTTATCTCCTTTTAAAGTAGATATCTGCTTTGGGAGAGCTGAATAGTTTTCTTTCTTTATTGACTGTATTGACTAGATGGCCACTGACTCTAACAGGAGCTTAGATACCTGGCCCCATGTAATCATTTATGTTGTAGACATAAATATATAAATATAGCAGAATGGCTCAGCTGCCCAAACACAGGTTCCTGGTACCACTGCAGTGTTATCCTGCTCACATGGATAAATCTTGTGTTATGTGTGTTAGCCACAGCATGACACACAATAATGGCACTGGAAATGTTTGTTCAAGCAGCTTTCTGTGTCTGACTCAGGAGCTGAGTCCAGCTGTGTGTTTTTCTTAGTTGTTAGCAAAGTCCAGGTGTGGACTGGCTGATGAGCAGAAGGACACCAGCAGCTACAGGTGTCCATGATGACTAAGTGCCTTGGTGTTCCTTGGGATTAAATCAGTGGATGATCCATGTGATACAAAGTGTGGAGATGCACTCTGCAGAGTGCAGGGGTGGCRTTGCTCACCAGTAACCTTCTGCTGGTCAGCAGTGGTGAGGGATCCAGCTGGGGTTCTCTGCAACAGGTAAGTCTGTAAGAGCTGCTGCTGACTGCACCCACAGCAATGGACTGCAGAGCTGCATCCATCTGACCCAGGCAGCAGGAACTGGGATCCCCAAGTGTGCCAGAGTCAGCCCTGAGCACACTGGGAAGCAGSACAGCTCTGGATGCTGAAGTCCAATTGCATTAGCCCTTCTTTTACATGGAGTAGCAAARAGAGGAAAATGCAAACTTTGGAAGACTCATAAATATATGAAATTGTACCCTCAAATGAAACCAAAATAAAAATTAGCAAAATAATTACATATAGTTCTTTTAATTTGAATGGGTTTTTAAAATTTTTGGTCATTCAAAACAATCCCAATCTTACTATTTACATCTGATAGTCAAATCACAGTGTTGGGCATTTTGTTWAGGATTCAGTTATAAACTGCCATGTTTTCTTAACGCTTTGACCCTTATATTTGCACTTTTTTCATTCATTATTCAKTGTCCTTGGTCATACCTTTTTCCCTTTTGATGTGCTGCTGAAATCTGCCAAATTTAGCAGGGTAKAATTATAAACATATGTAATCATGGCAGTCTCCAGCAGTAGTGACATCATTGATCATCATGGCAATCTGTCATGACAACTCTACAACAAAAAGCCTCCTGAAGTTTAATTCCCAAACAGTATCCATAAATGTGTATTTCCTATATTTGATCCTATTTTAAAGATTTGACCATATCTTAAAAGCTATGTTCTGTTGCTGTTTTTCCTTGGTATCTCTCTGTWTTCTATATAACTTATTGCAATAGTTCAGAGGCATCTCTGTCACAGACATCCTTTTCACTAAAATCTTTTCTTTAGGATTTTTTCCTTCTGGGAAGCTGAGGCCCCAGAAACAAAAGGTAAACAATAATTATCTGCTTCTGTGGAATGCAACAGGTCAGTTCTGGATTGGCCCAGATTGAGTGTTTGGAGGTGATGGCCAATCCAGGGCTGAGAACTCTCTCGGACAGAGCCCGAGAAAGCTGCCGTGTTATCATTCTTTCTATTCTATTCTTAGGTAGTTAGCAGCTTCTGGAAACTCTCCTTTTCTTTTTCTTTTAGTACAGTTATAATGTAGTATATATATATATCATAACATAATAAATCAAGCCTTCTGATCATAGAGCCCATCTCGTCTCTTCCTTCACCCCGAAAACCTTGTGACCAACACATCTCTGTTACAAGAAYTGCTGCATCATGCACAAACACAGTCAAAAAGAGCTGTCTCAGAACAAATAAATGAAAAACAGTTTAGAAGAGGTGCCATTACTTTCCAAGGAATATAATGCCTTCAGCAGAATGTGTTTTTTTATATTTAACATAGACTGCTTAATGTAAGTAGGTCAGCTTCTGTATATACAAGATTTTTCTCCTAATTCCTGTGCATATACTAACAGCTTAAAGATGTTAAGTCTCTTCGGTGTTTTCACTGTACATTTTTGTGCATTTTAGTGATAAAATCCATGAAACTATGCTGCTGGTGAGCTTGGGAAGAAGCAACTTTCAGTTGTGTTCCAACTGTCTAATCTTCTAGCAGTAGCAGGGAGCTGGATCTTTCAACAAGAATTTTTATGCAGCACCAGATCTAGCTAATAGCACTCATCTCATTGCAATGAGGCTATTCAGGTATTTCAGACTAAAAACCAAACATACCAAAAAAACCAAAACAAAGCTACACAAAACCAAATCAAATCCACTGCCAAACAAACCCAGAATTAAGCAAGTGTATAATTASTAGTTTTATTGATCAGAGCTTTACTCAATTATTTGAATGAATTAATGCATTTAGCAGTAAAAGCTATGCTCTTAACCTCTCTAAAATGTTTATCTGCCTCTTAAGTATCACCTTACTTTTGAATTCCTGCGCATCCTAGTTTCTTATTCAYAGAGATTTACATCATTAAGTTCTTTTTCCAGTAAGTCTTTTCCAGYAAGTCAGATTCTCCACTTCAGTTTAATCTACTTTCCTTCATGTAGGAAGACTGTCTACTTTCTCTTGACCAGTACAAGGAAAATGTTCTTGTGACTGTAGTGATTTCCATTGGGTTACCTCAGCTTGTACTGACACTGTAGATGAGGAAGGAAATAACAGAGAAACTGAGATTGATACAATAAATCCTTAGTATAAAATGCATTCATATTTTATTCCAAATTTTTTAAAAAATGGTAAGACTTATGTGGTATGGATTTATATAAGAGTCAAAGTCATCCAACTATCTGTATCTGAAGGAAAGATAAAAACAGGAAAACTTCTGTGTCAGTGTTTTCCATCAGGCATGAGTGTCATATTCTACAGAATTTGAATGTGTGAGAGTTTAAGCCAGAAGAAMAAGTTAAATGAGAGAAAATCTAATGAAAAAACCTTAAAGTTATTGCAATTTAGAATAATTCAGGAATTTTTTTTTCTGTATATGTTTTGAGGAAAAAAATCTGGACAAAGACTGTGGGGCTCAATGTCATGTCAGATTTAATTTYAAAGTTTCATCATAGCCAGGGATTCTAAAATTCATAGCTTTCTGTGCCTTCAGTTTTGTGCTGTACCACAGTTATAATATMTTACCTCTTTTCCCAGCAATTTTTTTAGATATTTACCATTACAATAAATGTTGTGTTCCTGGGATCCTAAAAGCACAAAGGACGATTTGCACTCATTTAGAATGCTGTTGCCATCTGCTAATCTGTTAGAATTTGGACTGATCAGGTAAAATGATTCCAACAGAGTATTTCAGATATTATCCTCTTCCTCTTTCATAGAACGAACTGTTTACTTTCCCTTTATATCCCTTGACTCACTTGATCTTATTAATTTTCATTGGATTGAGAAAATCAAAAGTAAATACTCAAGCAGGAAGGATCAGAGTAATCCACCCTTCTTATGAGAAGAGAGAAGTACTTAGAAGAGTGGAAGGAGAATCAAAAGAAAAAAGAATTYCTACAGAGATGTGAAAGGTATGGGACAGACTTAGCAGCCAGTCAAAGGAGAGAGGCAGTTCCTAGAAGGATGTTAGGGGGCAGGCATGYATTTATTACCAAACAAAATTCTGAGGTACCAACCTCATCCAAGTCTCTGTAGGATGACTAGGAGCTCAAAGCTCAGCTCCCTGAGGTAACAGCCCGTGCTGAGATTAGAAGATGACACCAAGTGTGTCACCTATCATCACTTCTTTCATGGAAAAGGGCACACTGGCAAAAGCAAAGAAAAACCCCAGAATTCACCTTTTGCTCCAATACCATGGCTCCTACACTGACTGTAAACACTATTGCCTAAGACAGCTTTGTACTCTAAATTACCTGGAATAGGAGTGTGTCCTAGGGAAATGTCACAATTTCTGTCTAATGTTCTTCCCACGCAGCCATTGAGGGCCCCTGAACTCACCACTGGACTCAATCAACCTTTGACTGGGACTTTTAGAGACATTCCTAAGTTCTTAGATATGTTGGCCTAGAAGCTAACCTGTGATGGCAAAGACAGGATCTCAAATAATTGCCAGAATTGCTGCTTCTCAAAACATCCAGAAACAGCCACCTGATATCTTCCTTCTTTGCTCAGTAGAGAACACTCCTGGGGAACTTTCAAGGAAGAGGAGTTGAAATTCAAAGTGTGATGAGTGTTATAACTAATTGGTTTGTTTAGAGATTCTGTATATGCATTGAATGATGTGAAAAGGATGTAATTAAACAGCAGAGRTTTTGCCTCTCCCAGTCCTCACTGCTGTCTTCTGGTTTAAGATATTATTTTACTATAGTTGACTGGTTTAGCCCCAGACACAAAGTACCATAGTTTGTCTCACTATTTCTTCCTTCCCTCTTCAGTGAGWTGAGGAGAATAATCATAGGGAAAAAAAGGAAAAACTCTCATAGGTTGAGAAAAGAAAAGTTTAAAAATTGAAACCAAGAAAAATGTAATACTAATGGTAATACCAATGCTTATGCTGACACTAATACTAACAATAATTGAATTCAAAGGACATATTGTGGATTTCATCATAATTGAGAAGTCATGATATTGAATTTGAAAACTTTTGCATCAGATCTATAGGCATGAGCAATAACAGGTAGAGGGCACATTTGTAAATTATTTTTTCTTTTTATTTTCTCACTTATGAGAACAAGTATTTGTCTCTTAATAAACTACTGTTTAAGTTCTGTTATACTTTAAGAGACAGAAAATCTGTTTTTGATCTTTACATGTGTGCTTCAACCAAAAGTGTGGACAAGTCAGTCTTAAAGCTCTTATCAACCCAGTGTCTACCTCATGTACCACAGAGAAAGGAGGTCTGTGTGCAAAGGTTGCTTTGGAGAGTGTTCCCATCACAGCTGTCTTCTGTGAAAAGCTCTGTTTGGCCTCATTCTTCTGTGGAATCTCAGATTTCTCTGTGCTTGGGCCCTGACCCAGAGCCCTGAGACCTCTGTCATGAGATATGCCAAAGACCAAGGTGGAAAGATAATTTGCAGGAGAGTTCCCATAACAGCCCTTTGGAAACCTCCCTGGACTGAGACTCAYTTTCAGTGCCCTGAGTGCACTAACAGGCCTTAATTGTTCTGCAAAACTTCATCTGGATCCTCCASCCCAGCACCCTTTACCCAGTGGCCCGGGAGCTGCAGCTGCCCCTTGCCTAAGTTGAATTCTGTGTTTGTACATTATGTGTGCAAGTATTTTTTTTTAGATATATATAAGCGTTAACACCGAAAAAATAAAACAAATATCCTAATTTCTCGGTACAAGAAATTAGGCTACAAGACAGAAAGCTACATAAAAATATGCTAAATGTGTTCCTAATTTCACTTAATGACAATGCTAAATCTCAAAGCCCTTGTAACATTTCAGAGTGACTTTTTTTCATTTTTCCTTTTAAGGAAATAAAAAAGAAAATGCTTAATAGACTAAAAGACTAAATAGCCTAAGGAAAGGGAAAATGGCTTATACAGTCCTTTTTATTTGCTAATACAAGTAATGTTGCCATGATAGTCTCATAGTCTCTTTTTTTTTTTTTTTTTTTTTGCACAGAGACAGCTGTGAAATCTAAAGAGGTAATCAAAGTGCAATTTTTGTTTTGTTGACAATTCTCTACTTTTTATTTCTGTTTTTCTCACTGGAAACAAAGAAAACTTTGCTTTATTACCTAACTTAATTTCAGAAAACTTGATTGTTTTGAGACTGCATAGAGCATGTCCCAAGATCTTTTGTACAGGGATTTGGCTACCCAGGTGGAGAGCTAGCCAGGAAAGCCAGGCAATTGGAGCAGGCTGCCAGGTGGGAAGCAGGGCAGCTGGACAGCCAGGACAACCATGAAGTCCAGTGAGATGGGCAGGCAGCTCYTCACCCAACACTGTGCCAGCTGGCTTGCAAGAGGTGGAAGGGAAGCCTCCCCATCTGCCTGGTTTCCAAAAAAGATGCAGAAAAACCAGCTTGTTTCCAAGGAAAACAGCATTTTTGTGGAACMAGAATCCTCAGGTGGGAAATTCTTTTAGAAATTGTTCAGCCAGGAGCCCAGGCAAGGAYGGAGTCATCATACAGGAGGCAGATCTGGGGGTCCTTCCAAAAAGACCAGGGCAGCAGGGCACAGGGCTGAGCAGAGGCACTTCCACAGTGCAGCTCAAGCCAGAACTGGTTGTCTGCTCTAGGGCTTACACAGAGCTCCCAGCAAAAACTAACAGAGTATACATGGATAGTCCAGGTAACGCTGGAAATGGCAGACAAAGGAAGTTAATGCACTCACARTCATCACACCTGGATAGAGTGAAATTTATATTTGTGAAATCACATATGAATTCCACAATGGGGTGATTTGTTTGCATTTTTTTATTGTCTATATCAGTTATGCATTAAACATCAAAGCCAAATAGGAAGAGAAAGGATATAGAAAACTAAAATAGAATGTGGAGTCAGTAAATCCAATAGTAATGAATAGATTATCTCTGCAAYTGAAACTGCAAAGTGCAATGGTCATGTACATCCCATATTTTCCATTCCCAAAATAACATTACWTAATGGTGTACTTTTCAGAATACAGACTGAAATAAAACTGAGTATTAAAATCTATGAAAAAAAAAGACTACTGCATCTTTGAAGGCAACTCTGATCTGTAGTATATCTTTCTAATAATGAGCTAGTGTTTCTCTAGAAGAGTACTCAYTTTTATTCATAATAATAAGCCACTGAAGATGATGTGTGCACAGGGCATTCTGTTGACTTCAGTTATTCTAAGTAGCACTAAAATATGGGCTACATTTCCAAGTATTAYACACTGAAGAGATGAAGAGATTTCTACCAGTATTATGTGAGTCATCAAATTTGACAATTCCAAAGCAAACTAACTTCTCACTGAAGTCAGCAGGGCTCAAATGAATGTTTACATTGAGTTATCTTCACCTCCATCTGTTTCACTGAACAAGAACTAATATAGGTGTATGCTTGAAAGTGGGTGTTTCATTGAATCAAAGTTGAAATGAAAGTTCCTTTGCCTTCAGTGKGAAAAACAGGGATTTTGATTTGCAGTGAAATTTGTTTCACAAAAAAAGGCTGTAAACACCTTATTACACAGATGCAACAGGATTCTTTTCCTTCCCTCTGCCTCTTTCTATCCTTCTTCTTTTTTTTTAGATAAGGGTTCATTTTCCTTCTTCAGATCTTTAGCCTACTCTCAATTAAATCTGCCATCTAACTTGTGGAAGAAAAAACATGGGGACTCTACATATACAAACTTCCCATATATGTAAGACTCAGTTTGAACGTACTGCATTTTTTTCAGCTATGTAACATTATTCATACCAGAATTTATAATGAAATAATGCAGGAGGGCAACGTAAAAGGGAGAAAACACAGCCCCAGCATTATACAATTCAGAGTGGAGCTGCYGGGGCCTGAGCCCCTTCACACCAGGTGGTTCCAGTGAGCCCCTTCTGACTCCTCACCCACACACTCATGCTCAGATGGGACTCCTCTTTCTTCAGGCTCAACCCTGTAGTTCCTGCAGAAGATTCTCAGGTATCAGATTTTATAAAAAAATAAATAATTTAACAGTGTGGTACAGCAGTAGGCCAGCTCGAGCTGGGTGTCTCCAGAAATGGACCCAGAACAAAGAAATCCCTGGGCAAATAGACCCTTGCCATTTATGCACCCATCCTTCACATGCTCTCCACACACCTTTTTAGTTCAGTGGTGATCTTTGGTTTGAGGTCCTCCAACACCTTATCAGATTCTTTCTCTCCTTTCCATCCAGGTGGGGCATTATTGCTATCATCTTGATGAGTTGCAGCTTCTGCTGACATTTTTAGCCTCCCTCCTTAGCTCTGGTGTGTGCTTCTTGTGTACCTGCTCTATGGCAGAGCCTGGGAAACTAAAGTACTGGATTTGGAATAATCATAACTTAGCAACAACTAAAGCAGTGTGTTATCAACATTCTTCTTATACAAAAGCCAAAACACAGCATCATACCAGTTACTTGGAAAATTGTTAAGAAAATTCATTCTATTACAGCAGAAAGCATATCTAGGTGAAGGTCCCCAGCTTATAGCCTAAGGCTTCAACAAATGCAGCTTCTCAGATAAGGCAAACAGAGCTAAGCAATCAGCATACTAAACCACACAGTATAAGTGACTCATTCTGTTTAAAGCTTATTTATTTAAGCCAAACAACTAATGTCCCACAACAGGCACAGGCACAGAAAAATAGAGTTTTATTTGAAAAGGATTTTTGAAATGGCTATGTATTTGTTTCCCATAATGATTAAGGAGTAGAAATAACTGTCTGTAAATGCCTGGCTTGTGGAGATCCCTCCAGAATGATTATTTAGACRATGCAGTGCTTTGTATTGAATTATTCATCCATATCCTTAAAGAACTTAGTGCCTGACTTACAAGGTTATGGAGGGACATATAGATCCACGTAACCTATCTGGCTGATACTTCCAGAAATTCCACTGTCTATCTGAATCCCTTAGCATAAAATACTGAGCAAAATATCCAGCTGTTCCACATCCTTCCAGTAATGTCCACTCTAAGCAGTGTGGTAAGTGACAGAGTTGGCAGACCAGGTGGAAAGGTGGAATTCCTGCAGCTACTGAGTCTGAACATCAGTCCTGTGATGCTCCTACAGACAGCAGAGCAGCATCCTGCCCTGCTCCTGCTCCAGGGCTTGGTTAAACAGAATTACCACTGTAGTTGGTGTAGGTGGCTGTGGTAATCACATATCCTCTGAACAGAGAGAGACATAGCTCTCCCAGGATTTGCCTGGGAAACTGCAAGAAGCTGTGAGAAAGCTCAGAGAAAAGAATGAGAAACAATTCTTACCTTCACTTGCTGCACCTGTTGTTGTGCACATGTGGAATGTGTTCTGGAGATTTGTTTAGCAAAGGGTGATTTCTTAATTGGTCACTGATTATTGTGTTTTGAAATCAAGGACCAATCTAGTCAAAGCTGTATCAGACTGTCTGCAAGAGCAATAAGTTTCTTAGAAGTATAGTATAGCATAGCATAGCAAAGCAAAGCAAAGCACTTAATCAGCCTTCTGGAACCATAAAGTCAATGTTATTTATTTCCCATTCAGGGGCTCAATGCTACAATAGGCAGCAAAGGTTTTTRCAGCAGAGGGACAATGGGAAGGAGGAAGTGAGTTCAAGTTCCCGTTGGCTGTATTGGGCCAGCCGCAGGGCAATTTTCCAGTTTCTTTGGGAAAACATTTAAGAAGAAGAAGAAGAAGAAGAAAAAATTGCTGGACAGGTGGTGGAGGAGAAAAGAGTGAGAAACTACAGTGTGAACACCAAAGTCAGAGAAGGAGGGAGAGGAGGAGGTGCCTGAGGTACTGGAGTTGGCATTCCCTGCAGCCTGTAGAGAGCTGCAGAGAACAGAACTGGAACAGAATTTTTACCTGAAGGATTTCAGCTGGAAAAGAAGAAAGTCTGAAAAGGAAGGAGTGGTAGTGAGAAAATATTATGTTCTAACTCGCCTCCACACATGTTCCTCCCTGTGMTGGTAAGGGGCAGGGTAGAGGAATCTGGAGTGAAGGACTGACACTGAGTTTTAAGAGATTATTTTAATGTTTGTCTTCATTCCTTATTACTCAAATCTATTTTAATTGTCAATAAACTAATTCGGCCTACAACTGTTAACTGTTTGGCCTACAACATAACTGCTAAGCAATCTCCCTGGCTTTGTCCCCATGTCCCACTGAGGAGGGGACTGAGTGAGCAGCTGGGTAGACATTTGGCTCTTAGCCAAGAYTAATCCACCATTACCAGAAAAATCAGATTTAATTAATGTCCTCTTTCTAGGAGAAGGAAAAAGTCTCCTAGAGTGACTTGGATGCATAATTTGGATCCTCTTTGTTTTCTATGTTCATAAATAGTGCCTTTTCAGATTTCAGTGCTGCAAAATTAAATGTACCTCCCTACTTTTCAAGAAAGATCAAATCTTTGTGCAGTACATCRCTTCTAGTCCTACCTACAAAATTTTCCAAAAATGTCACTTCAAATGAGTCTGATATAACGCCCATTATCATTTAATTTGGTAGAATTTGAATAGCACTTGAAATTCCAGAACAATTTTAAGAAAATACCATTTCTAAAGAGCACTGTTATAAGTAATTAGAGGAGTTAGGGAAACAACTTATTAGTGAATATAATATGAATTTATCTAAAAGATACTTCCTTATAGGGAAATCAGTCACCTTTTCTGTATCTTTAGTTAATGATTTGAAAACAAAAAAAAAATCTGAGTTTCTATCAATGAGAACGTATTATCATTTTGCAAGTSTTGAACTTATTGTGACTGGCTAAATCTTGATTCTGTATGGATTCCAAAAACTGTGAAACCACTGGTTTCAGTCAAAATTAGACAGTTTCCACTGCCACTGGGAGTATGTCTGCATGAAAAAAAATTCTACTCATTTATTATTTTTTATTTTTCTTCCCCATTTTATTTTTATGAACAGGGTAAATAACAATACCTATATAAAAGGTAGGTAGTTTTTCATTTATGTAAGAAGCTATCAAAAAAGAGGAATTGCTTGTTTATCTCCTAGTCTTTTCAGTTGTATCTGACACGTTGCCTCAGATACTGTAGTTTCCAGAGTTTGCTCATTGTGAATATATACAGTTCTCAAAAAAATCACGTAAATACTTCAGGAATACAATTAAGATGGTTTATCCTTAATGTCTACCTCAAGGGAAAAATGGTAACTCACCATCCATGTTGAGATGCCTACATCTGTGAACAAGGAGAAAAGAGAGGGTGTTGTATGCCTTAACTTCATCAAGGCCTTTGACTTATTTCCCCAGAGTAACCTTAGAGCTAAATTGGTCAAATAAGAACTCAGTAAATGGGCAGTTGAGTGGAGGTGAGTCAAAAATTGGCTTTCCCATTGGGATCAAAGGGTAATATCAGCAACAGAAACTTCAGCTGGCAGCTGATTGCAGGTGATATCTCTCAACAATCAAAACTGTGACCTTTTAAAATCTGGACAATAGGATCAGACAGCTTTSAGGGCAGAAGCTGATATGCTGACAAGGCTGATATTCAGAGATACCTGACAAGTGGGATTGGACAAATGGGCTGATGGGAACATCAAGAAGTTCAAAAAAAGTAAATGCAAAGTTGTGCACCTGAGRGGGAATAGCTCCATGCACCAGTGCCTGCTGCAGCCTGTCTGTCTGGAAAGCAGCTTTGTGGAAAAGGGCCTGAGTCTTTTTCCACAGGGGTGGGAGATCCTGATGGGCAGAATGGGAAACAAGGACAGTGTACCCTGAGGGGAGTGGTACTGGCAGGCAGAAAGATCATTCCTCCCCACTGAGCCCTGTTGAGAACATATCTCWTTCAGATCTGGGCTCTGCAGCAGAAGATAACATTGAATTTCCAGAGCTCTCCCTGGGTGCCATGGCCTTGCCAGTGCCAAATGGTTATGTACTGACCCTTCTAAACTTTGGCTGTAAGAGAGGGCAGATCCACTGGTGGAAAGGAGTGAAAAATGTTTACAAATAGATTAGTAACCACAGCAACCTAAAAGGAACGTGAAGTAAACAGCATCAGTAGGTGAAAAGGCTGAATGAAATGATCAAAAGTAGTATGTAATTGGGTGACCCACATACTGCATTGGAGCCTTACAGGAGGAAGCATTGGAGCTGGGTTTTTACAGCTGGATTCACAAAAAAGTAATTTACATGTTTTACCCAAAAAGTAAGTTAYGTGTTTTACCCAAATATGGAGTGCAGAATCAGAATATCCTGAGTTGAMAGGGACCCACAAGAAWCATTGAGTCCAACTCCTCTCTCTGCACAGGGCAGCCCCAGGATCCCACCTGTGTCTGAGACCATCATGCAATTGYTTCCTGAGCTCTGTCAGGCTTGGCGTTGTGACCATTTTCCTGTTCCAGTGTCCAATGACCCACTGGATGAAGAATCATTTCCTAACAYCTACATCATAATATAAACCTCTCCTGACACAATTTCATGCAGGCAGCATAACCCCTCCCTTTTCACTGCTTTGTGCCAATACAAGTGCCATTTCCCAAATGTCTGACGGGGCAGGTGCAGGGAAGCAGGACTATGGATCTATGGCTGGCTCTGAAGGTRGGCTGAATCTGTAACAGATCACGTGTGAATGGAAGAGATGTGTTTCAAAAATGATTAGAGGTGACTGAATCTGGTAGTCGAGGTTAAATGACAAATGAGGATGAGAACAAAGTCTGTCTCTTATACACATCTAGATGTGTATAAGAGACAGCTGTATAAAAGTCTGATGCTGTAATCAATAAATCGAAGCTCGCTGATCTTTCACATTGAAGGCTCCGAGTCTTCCCTCGCCGTAGACAACAGAGAACAAAGTTCTGATGGGTTCTGATATATGCAAACACACACAGAGCAGGCACTCTGACACCATTTATACACTGGAGAGAGATCACCAGGGCAGTCAGGACACTGGAGAATATGGCTTTGAAGAGAAGGCTGGGGACCTTGGCTGGTTCAGCCTTCAGAAAAGAAAGATCAGGGCATTCTTTCTGATGTACTGCTCTGCAATTGCAAGGTGATGATGGAAGGTGTAGGATTAGGRCATTTTTCAAAAGGGTGAAGTGAAATAAGAGGGAGCAGACATATAAAATTTTATAAAACAAACACAAAGCAAGCACAAAGCTATGTGTTCCACAAAGYATTTTATCTTTACTTTGTATGAGAATTGAGAAGCAGCAAAGAATCGGGTTATAGAGTACACTTTCAAATTCTCATTTCTTTTTAACAAGAAAGAGCCAGTGCATAAGAAAAAGACTTCTGGGATGCTTTTTTATACACATCTCAGACTTCCATACATTTAAATTTATATTCAAGCAGCCAAATACAACTACTTTATGATTCTATGATTTTTGGGCAAAAGAAACTGTAATCTGTTCCATCTTCAAAACAWTATTTTACTAAAATTGGGGTAAAAGTGATGGTGAAAATCTGACTTCTAAAATTATCTTTTCTCCTAAAACACTGTGGAGAGGTTTCATTGTCCCATCAGCTCTAATATTGAAAAAAAAWTAATTATGTATAAAAAAACCCTAAAATTTTGATATTCTTAGGCTTCATCATCAATAGAAAAAATAACAATCCATCATCTGATTTGCATATTCTCAAAGAAAAATGASCAATATATTTAGTGGGAAAGAAAGGAAAAACTTGAGTGTTATTCATTTATMCCAAGGTTTAGACCATTAGTTATGATTGCCTAACTGTTATTTGACCTGAAATCCCACTRCTAATATCTATAGCCTCAAAACATTTTTAGGAAAGTAGCACTTTGATTTTTAAGATTATCTAAAGTAGCTGTTTCCTTTTACTCCTTATTCATATTGTCACATCTACAATCCAGATGAGCTGATAAAAAATATCAGACTACTTCAAGAGCACAAGCAGTTTTATAATATTTTTCACATTGTATTTGCTTGAAATAGTAGATGATTGTTTTGAGTGGTGTATATATCAGCAGACTTTGAAAGGCTTTTTCTCTAACAAGTCAAAGCTGCTGTCAAGCCTACTGCTATAAGAAGGTCAATAAAGTTTTGAATGACAGCATTTACATTTCCTTTGAGCAAAGACTTACAGCTTTATAGAGACATATTCATTTATTAAAAATAAAAAGAAAGAAAACCAAAGAAAATATGTCATATCAGTTCAGGGGGCTAAATTGAATTATTTTTATCTTTAAAAAGTAACATTTACTATGAAAAGAATATGTGAAAACATTTGAGAATTTATCTACTAATGCTTAGGAAGAAGTTTGTTGTTCTCATATAAACTCAAAGGTGCTTCCATATCTCTTAGTTTTGCAAAATACCCAATGGTACTGCTGTAAATCATTCCTCCTGGGAGTGTTCAAGATGATTACGGAGAACCTGTGTGAGTAAGTAGGGTTCTTACTGGAAATGATTTGAAAAACTTCCCATGTTGCCAGGATTCCCAATGGGTGACAAGCTAATCACTAGGACTACATACAAACTCACATTCTATGCCTTTCCACATCCTACAAATATGCTTGTCTGATCAGATGTCCATGGAAATTAAAATACAGGAGGCTGGTTTGTGTTGGAGTCTCTTCCATGCATCATCAGGCTGTGCCTAGTGCTGACTTTCAAAAGAAAAATCATGAGTGCTCCTGGCCTAACACTTACAGACTTGAATTGTAAAGTAGCATCACACAAACAGCTGCATGGATAAAATACCAATTCAATCACATATGCACAGTGTGATCTCAAAGCACTTGATAAGCTGTGACGGTGGTCACAGGGGTCTTAGGATGAGGGAAGAGACGWRGATCTGACTCCATGTYWCAGAAGGCTTGATTTATTATTTTAAGACATATGTTACATTAAAACTATACTAGAAGAATAGAAGAAAAGGTTTCATCTCAGAAGGCTAGCTAAGCTAAGAATAGAAAGGTAACAAAGGCAGCTGTCCCGGACTCTCTGCCTGAGCCAGCTGGGCTGTGTTGGCCATTAATTAGAAAAACATCCAAGATGGGCCAATCACAGATCCACCTGTTGCATTCCACAGCAGCAGATAACCATTGTTTACATTTTGTTCCTGAGGCCTCTCAGCTTCTCAGGAGGAAAAAACCCTAAGGAAAGGGTTTTACGTGAAAAGATGTCTGCGACAGATAAGCCAGTCAAATAATAAAAAGCCCAACTTTCTAGACCTTTGGCACCAGTAAGTATCAGTTTSGTGATCAAGTATTTGTCTGCTTGCTCCTGCTGCCAACATCCTTTGAAAAGAAGTCATTGCTGCAGCAATRAGCTTTATTTCTTTGTCCTCTCCTGCAAGTTATTTGCTGAAGAAAACAGGATTCTTACATTGATTTCAATGGGTTGTATGCAATGTGCCACTTGTTAAATAATGACTGGCAATTTCTTAAGTTGGCAGAAAATCAATTTTCATATAGATGGTATTAAGTGTGAAGTATGGCTACCTTAATCAGGTATTTGTTTCTTTGAAAGAAATTGAAATATCAAAGGGTTATATTTTTTTGTTCTTGTTTAAATCTTGTAGTCTTCTGATGTTAAAAAAAAGAAAGAATGCAAAAGAATGCAAATTCTTGTTGCTTGAGATTATATCAGTGTATGTATTTTGTCTTAATACTTTCTACTGAAAGACATTCTCTGTAGTTCTGAAGTACTTKGTCATTTACTCCAACAGAACAGAAGGCAAAGGATCTTCACTGTTAGTCAGTGGCAGAGTAAGAAGAATAGGGAATTCCTGTTGCTAAATATAATAAGATACAGTTTAGGATAGAGATAACTGGGCTGGGGGAAAAGCTTTAAGAAATGAACAAGATTTCATTGTACTGAGGCATATAAAGGCTGCAGGATTTAGGACAAACCATCTAATTTATTTTCCCTTATGAGAAAAGGATCAAAGAAAGATAAGGATAATGTTGGGTTTTTTCCCCAGGATCTGCACACAGGCAGGGTTKTTTTAACATTTACAACATGCTGGCCTAGATGAGGGATTGTGTGGGACTGCTCTGCAGCAAGCTGCTGAGCTGCAGTGGGACTGACACTGCACGAGAGCACTCAGAACGCTCCATCCCAGGGCAGGAGCCTGCACGGTGGGGCTGAAATTCAGAAGGACTGGTTCACATTCTGCCAGCATAACTCACCACTCTAATCACCAGCACCACAGAGCCCAGAGGAGACTTTACCCACGTGGGCAGGTGACAGTGGCTGGGACCTTTASAGCAGGTGAGATGAGGCAGGCTGGTACAGGCTGCCAACTTGCCCCTGTCCTTGCTCCTGCTCCTTCAGCCAGTGCTCCTGGGGATTTACTGACATGTCACAGACATCCTTTTCACTAAAATCCTTTCTTTAGGATTTTTTCCTTCTGGGAAGCTGAGGCCCCAGAAACAAAAGGTAAACAATATGTTATCTGCTTCTGTGGAATGCAGCAGGTCAGTTCTGGATTGGCCCAGAYTGAGTGTTTGGARGAGATGGCCAATCCAGRGCTGAGAACTCTCTCGGACAGAGCCCGAGAGAGCTGCCGTGTTATCATTCTTTCTAGGCTATTCTTAGGTTAGCAGTTCTGGAAACTCTCCTTTTTCTTTTCTTTTTAGTATAATGTAGTATATATATATCATAACAATAAATCAAGCCTTCTGATCATGAAGCCCATCTCGTCTCTCCCTTCACCCCAAAAACCTTGTGGACCAACCGTCGACACTGACACAGACATTCCTCCTTTGGGCTGCAGCTGCCAACCCCTGCCCAGCTCCTCTGGCTGCATACCAGGAGGGAGGATGGAGGAGGCAAAGRGAAGGCAGAGGAGAGCTGCTGCTGCTGTTGGGAGAGCCACAAGGGCTTTTTGGAAAGTTGAGAGCTGGACTGAGAGGCTCACACTGAAAGGAAACACCAGCAAGGGGAAGTGTAGTGACAAAGCACCAAAAAAAAAAAAAACCCACCAAATTTACTTGTCATTTACCATTTCTACAGGAAAAGGAGGAGATACAGCAATCTGCAGATACAAGATGAATTATTCACTCTTTTCTCTTAACAGGTCTGATATTTTTCCAGCTGCAGTGGTAGGTGTTTCATAGAAACTGAAAACACCTGCTATTTTTCAGATCAGAGGACACAGGCTAACACATATTTTCTCAAAGAGAAGTGTTTGTTTTCCTGTGAATCAAACAATCTAGATTTTTACCCATGTTGGGCTGTTTTTTTCTCCACTTGTGGAAATGCTGTCCTCCTTTTACCTCATGTGAAGTATTGTGATTGAGTTTTCTTGTGGGTGAGAATGATCTTTGTYCTTCACATGAGGCTTACAACATTATGTGGTGTCTTCAGTCACCTCACAAATTCACRGTAGCAGCACCACTGCACCATCACAAACATCAAGGAAATGTTGTATGTCTTAAAAATAAAGCTTGAGCAAAATTTAAAAACAAAACAAAAGGAACAAATGACGACAGAAATACTTGTCATACAAAAAAAAAAAAAAAAACCCAGCATAAATTACATCCTGACATGACAGTAAAAGAGATACTGTTTTGTTCACTATAGATGTATGTTAGAAATATTAAGAACCTCTAAACTTTTTCTTTACTCTTGAGTTTATTGTTTCTTGTGACATTTTAGAATCATTCCTTTTTAAATATTCTCCAAGAAAATGCATATTAGCAGGTCCCTACAAACTTCAGCTTTACTAAGATTTTTTTATATCTGTATTTTCTGCTGGAAAGCTTTAAGACCTGACATTTCTGCATGGACAAAAGTAAATTTCCTTTTTCAATAATCCTCTATCCTACCCAGGCTGTAAAGACACAGTTTAATTAATTTCTGGTTTACAATTCAACATGCAAATAGAAAATGACTGCATTATTATATTGAATTATATTTTTMTTCACAAATGTATAAATTTTGCATTATAACTTTTTTTTTTTGAGTTTTGCTGATGTTTAGGCCTAAGTTATTGATAATTTAATGTATTTTAGCTTCTAGAGGTAAAATGTTAACATTTAATGTATTAACTTCTAGGGTTTCTCTACTTTCTTTAGCCTAAATTTCTCTTCTGCATAMTTTCTAGTTTGTTCCTGATACAGAACCCACTGGACAAAAATGTTCTTCCAACTTATTTATTTGATTTTGGTTCAGGACCTTTTTTTGTTCAATCTCTTTACTCTTTCTTGCCTGACTTAATTTTCTCAAGGTCTTCATAATCTCTTTTTYTCCCCTTTAGCTGATAGTCTTCCTCTTTTCTGATATTCCCATGATTATTTTTTTCCTTCATCTGGTGGTTTTATTACCTTCTACCTTATCTTCAAAATATGCYTTCATCAGTGTTTCCTGCTTCAAAGACACTTCAAAACCTGTCTCTCTCTTTCTGCTTATGCTGTTCTTGTGCTCTTTATTTTTCCTATTCAATCCACCGTTCATCTTCAAATGCACAAGTGTAAAACTCAAAAATAAATTTACATAAATAATTGAAGCAAGAATTTTTTTGTTTGGTGGCTCTTCAGTGAAAGTTTAATTTCTGGACCCATCCCAGAGTTGTTGTCACTGGGAAAATCTCTTCAGCTCCTGGGGCCTCTGTCCATTTTCTTCTTCTCAGTGCCAGGAAGAGCAGTTGCTGTCTTTTTAATATGAGAATAAACAGATGTAGGATTATATCACAGTCAGACAGTGCAGAATGGGGTTGTGTAGAAATCTTAGAGTGATGAGAAGTTTTTGGCATTTTATACACGTTTTGCATGGTTTCAGGTCAGCAAAGTGACTCACTTGTTATCTTGTGAATTCACAGAGCAGASGACTCCAAAGCACCTACTGCTACATTCCAGAGGGTGCAAAATGTCTGCCCTTACCCAGCTTATCAATAATATCAGAGTTATTTCTAATTTGTGAAGAACCCCAGCACTATCATTAATTATCCCAAGCATGCTAGGTGTGGAGCTAAACCTATGAAAATATTTACTTTAAGATCATCTACATCTTGTTCTTMATTCTGGATTTCACAAATTAGAGATTAAATTAATTATAGTTTAAGAAACAAGAGCAGTTTTAGTCTTAATTTCAAATTATTGAAGCAAAGAAAATAAAATTATGTATTTTTTTTCCTTTGTTCACCATCGTCTTCATAGAGCAAAGATGGCAAATTTTGAAAACTTTGAAATTTTATTCTGAAACATTATGAAATTCCAATCCCAAACATATTATTCTTGTTTCAGACAACCTTTTTCTATAGTAACAATTTCTAATCTGTTTAAAATAGTTCATTCTCTTCTCCAAGATAATTCTATTTCCCCTCTTATTTCATCAAATCACATTGTAGAAACCCTTTTTTTTTTTACAATGGATTTAAATTTTCATTTCACACATATAAATTGATAGTTTTAGAAGGAAAGGGAAAAAGGCAAGCAGTCATTAAACACTTCCTCAGGAACTATGATTATATACTTATATATTGCCCATAAAGGTGATTGAATTATTTTACRTTTTGCTTTGTTCTAAAAATATAAACAAACTGGAAATTGACCTGGAAGCAACTTTTCTGGAGGGAAATCTGTGGTTTCTGCTCTTCATAGATGTTGACACAGAGGTTTGATGTTTAATGAAAAGCTAKTTTTAGCCACGTAGGAAAAAGAAGAAATGAAAAGTCATCAAGATGTAGGCAATTTGTAGGTTATTAAACCTTGGGGAGTTTTGGTGTACCATACGCTTACCATGCTGCAAATAAAACTACATTATCAGCTGGGTCCATCTGCACTCAACTAATGAATTAATGCAGAAGTTGATTAATACCCTAACAATGATTTCCTGACCACTAGTTTACATTTGAAGTTTATGTGTGTTGCAAATATCTATTTGTATAGAATAAATGTATTAGAAAGGCTTTTCTTAATTAAAAAAAAAAAAAAAACAAAAACCAACCAAACAAAAAAAAAAAAAAAAAACAACAAAAAAGCCCCATGTACTTCTGCATCTTCAGTATGGTATTTTAAATATGTTAAGAAAAAACAAAGAACTCATTCTATGTGATCACCATAAGAAGATTCTCTGTCTTCCAAGACACACAGAATAAATCATTCAAATATACTAGCMTGTCAAATCAAAGTAAATTCATTCAGGGAAAAACTCTTTGTTGTGAAACTAAAGGAAGATTTAAAAAATGAATAATAATGGTGATATGTAGGTCATCAATCTGTTCCACTGGTTTTCATAGTAAAAGACTGGAAGATATGTTTGCAGGAGTATCAGTAACTATAMCATAATGAAATAAACATAGTATGGGTCATAAAGGATTTCTATAATTCATTTTAGAGAACTTCAATGAAAAGTTTAATATAGTGTTGGAAAAAATAAACTGTGACTAAATTCTGACTTCTTTCTCTTCTTTTCTTGTTGCAGTTTGTTTATTTGTTTGGGTTTTGGGGAAAAAAAAGACTAAGATCTTCACTAAACATTTTTGACCTTTGCTTATATTTCAGACAGAAAGCTCCAGGAAATMATACATTATTCTTACAATGTATTAATGCCAGATGATTTTCACAATACAACCTTAGTAGAGAATTTTCTATCTGTCCATGAATCCTTCATTTCCCAGGTGGAAAGGAATGATTCCACATTATTCTCCCCATTCTTCCTCTTGAAGCTAGAGATGACATTGACTGTGTAGGTAGATGGATGCCTACATACACRATGAACAGAATTTATCCCCTTCTCCAGTGCTGCTGCACACAAGAAAACACATTCAACRTTATTTCTTTATTTTGTGTGGTGTGTTTAACTCCACTTGAAAGCTGAGAATGGATCATTAAAGAGACAATTAGTACAGCTGCACAAAACTATTTGAGATGGAGTAATGATTTTCAATGACATGGTCTCATATCTGCCAAATTTGGAGTGARTGAGTGATGGGGAAGGAGGATGTAATAGCTCCTCACTGTTCTGGGGAGGGTGTGGTGGAGGTGTGGATGTTTTCAAAAGCAGAGGACATTCCCCATCAGAGTCTGGACATGTAACATGCTCCARTGGGGAGCTCATCAGATTGTCAAAGGAAATTACATGAATCCTTTGTAAGTACTTAKTGTGGAAAGATCATTGAAAATATCAGATCGTAAAAATAGGATAAGGAGATGCAGGAGAAGTTAAAGTTTCACTGGATATGTTTTTTTTTTTTTTCTGAACATAGAGATCAGCTGGAGAAAAACAGGACTTCTTTACAGTATATCTGTTAGAATGGTTATTATTTATGAGGAAGCTAATCAGAAGGCAGCTCTATGATATTTGCAGGTTCTGTAACATTTTCTGTGGGGTTTTTTTTCACTAGGTGCAGCTAGAGCTTGAATTTGAAATTGTATTTGATAAAATGAATGTAGTGCAACAAGGAGGTATGTTTTTAGTCAAAGAAAAAAGTAATTAAGCCTGAACCTACTGAAAAAAGTGCGTAAGTAGGCACATGATAGTTGTGTTTCTAGATCTGCAAAGCACTTAAGTAAGAAACCACTTTTAGGTGAGATCTCCTTTAAGGATGACAGTTCCATAGTTATTACAGAAAATTTTAGGCATAAAAAGGACAGAAAAAGGTCTTTTAAAATAAGAGATGGAAATGCTTTATAGTGGTTTCAAATGTACACAAAAGTGAGAAAGCTMTTAAGACATTGCTTGCATCAATAGCACAGGCCAGATCAAATACACGATTATGTACTTGYTGGCACAATTTAGACTACAGAATGSTGTTAAAGACAGTCTGGGAAAGGGGACTTTATTSTTCATTTTTTATTTTTACTCCATCTGAWAGTACCTTCTGGAAGATCTTCTAGTTTACTGGATTCTTATTGGATATGCTTTGCTAGACACAATATGCTCAATAGAATAATTAACATTTAAAATGAAACTTGGTGTAGTCAGGACATCTTTAAATAGTTGCCAGGGAAATAAAGGTTCATAAATATTTGAATATAAAAATAAAAAAACACTTGTAGAACACTAAAACCAACAGTTGACACTAATTTCTTTGTAATGTTTGCTAATACKTCTTCAGAAGGTTCACAGTAAAATGTAAACAAGGTAAACTTAAATTTTCCTGCTTCATTTTTGTCATCTGTTTGAGGAAAATCTACCATTCCTATAGAACAATGGTGGGGTTTGGAGTGGATTTTTTGTATGCTTTTATTCCTTCTGCTGTGTAGGTTAACTTATCAGCTGCACTAATTGGAGAAAATGGACTCAGTCTCAAAGGAAACTTCACATTGCATCTCAGTAGCAACGAGYTGTTTTGTAAGGTAGAGACTTATCTTGACAAAAGAGTTTTAGACACCTGGAGAAGATGGAGGAGGAAGTACAAAAAAACCTCCAGAGACTGACAGCGCAATATTGCAATACTAATTTATTCATTTTTCTTCATATCATTATTTCAGGATCCCTCCAGCAACGGGGGAGATGGCTGCAATGTCATTGTGTCCTGCAATACTTCAGTAGCAGAAATATGATGTGCATTAAAAGTGACAAAGTGATAAAGAAGGAGTGGAATCTCTGCTAATCTAATGGTTCAATAAAGAGTGAGTGAAATTTCAGTTTCTTTGTGATTCTTCAATTACATGCATATATGTAGGTGTATTTTCCATCTTAGAAAACTAAGGTATCATTTGAGGGAAAAATTATGTAGACAAGAATAATAGCAAGTGGGATAATTAACTTGGAAATTAATGATTAGATATAAGATTGGATTGAAGCCTAAAATATTTTGTTACTGCTGTATCCCTAGATTAGTTTCTCTCTCTTTCCTCACTCATATATACACAGAGATGCAAAACTTCAAAAAAGCTTTAGTTCTCCATCAGAACATGGATGTTTGCAATATTCTTATAAAAGATGATACACAAAATCATGCCAAAGGTTTAATTTTCACCTTTTATAGTTAGTAGTAAAGAGCTTTTAAAAAAAATTCCATAACTTGAAGTTATGGCAGAAGAATTGCTGTTAGAAGATTCAGGAGGTTACACTAGAAAGGGATTGTTATAGGGATATTCTATTAAAATCAACAAGGTGAAAACAGACAGTCATACCTTGTTTTTGATGAATCCTGCAACACGTTCATAAACCATCAAGGCATTGGGGAGAATTGAAGAACATAAATCTGGATTAAAACTAAGGAAATGGTGAAAGACAGATATTGTGATCTGTGCTACACTAAAGTACARCAATTACTAAACTCCTGTTAACAAAAGTGAGGTACAATCTATGTGAAGTTATAATGCAATAAAGGCGCAGTGTGTGATCACTATATAAACATCTAGCAGGATGGAGGACTTGACCTTCTGCAAAGAGTGAAAATGCAAAGCAGCAACCATGAGAAGGTTGCCCAAGTCTTCCCCTCTGCAGTCCTGTCCTTGGACATACACCATCTTCCATAATACCTAATCAGGCTAAGATAATGATGACGATCCCATTTTTGGTCTTTGCATGTACACAGGTGAAAGGATACCAATGAAAGACAATGTCTCCAGATCTGGAGTTTAAGGTGTACCTATGTTTTTACACGAGATGAACAATAACCGACCCCAGGGCCCTGGAGACAACTGGGCAAGGGATCTCCAGCACCAGTTGTGTTCTCTTTTGTCTTGCAGGAAATGGTGGGGCATGTGGGGTGCATTAGGTAGAACRTTGCCAGGAGGTTGAGGKAGGTGATCCTGCCCCTCCASWCAGCCCTGGTGAGGCCAGTCTGGAGTGCTGCATCCAGTTCTGGGCTCCTCGGTASAAAAGAGACTTCCAGCTCCTGAAGCAAGTCCAGCAGAGACTGACAAAGATGATGAAGTAACTGGAGCACCTCTCCCATTAGGAAAGGCTGGGGAAGCTGGGCCTGYTCAGTCCAAGACAAGACTACTGMGAGGAGAGCTCAACAACATGTCTCCAGAGATTTATAATAGGATAAATGGGAATTGAGTAAATATCTACTTTACTACTAAAGTGACAGTAAATATCTATTAAAATACTGGTGACACAAATACATGCAAAAGATGAATTGTTAAATTTTGTCAAAGGAGGATCAATGAAATGGATGCTTGATTTCCGGTTTCAGTAGCACAAGCATAAATTCTATGTTAAAACAACTCCCATTATGAATATTTTTTAAACCCTTTTTAATAATAATTCCTTCCTTATCCATCAGTAACRCTCATCTTGACAAACAATACAAATGCAAATATTTTGATATATACAGAAATTTTTCACCTATGTTTCTTAGGCTTACATGGATCTGTAAATATAAAAGAGCTGATACCTGCACTTCCCAGTTTTGATTGTGTTCTGAAATAAGACAGTATGCCTTAAAAACTTGTAGAACATGCTGATTTAATAARGAGAGTTTGTTGAAAGATCACAAGGAAACTGTTACAACTTTAATCCATACAGCTAAAACAATATTATGACTTCATAGCAGGTATTACTTTARTTCTTGGCATCAATAAAGTTGAAATACTCATTAGGAACTGTTCATTGAGTTAGGCTTGTCTTTTATTTATGAAGTGTTTGCAAACCAGTAACTTTGTTACAAATCAGATTTATCTTCATCAGTTTTCCATTAATGGCTATTGTAGACACATTGTATATTACCTATAGATTGTTAATCTCAAGAAAGTGAATACTTCTTTGCTAGTCAATATTTGAAATCTGCTAATGGAACTCTGTGACAAATGACTTGCTACAGGCATGGTTTCTCTACCCTSATTAGATAGAAAATTAGGATCAGCRCTTGATGGTCAATATTTCAAGAACAGCATGCAGGAAGTGTTACTGTTTAAGACTTACAAAGAAAACTAAGCTTTTTAAACTGCATCATTCAGCAGTATTTCTAGCCTTCATTTGCACAAGTAATACTATGGCTATTTGTGTGATGTGTGATGTAGTCAAAAGGTGTCTGTGAGTACAAGATGGTCCAATGACATTTCCACTATCCTTATGAACCACAAAACTTGGGGGTTTGTTTGGTTGATTTTTCTCGGGCCAGTTATGATGCAAATGTCAAGATCTGCAAGGACRTCTTTAAAAGAAAAATAAAAATTCATGAGTGTCTCTGGGCTCTACAATTGTATCTTAGAGTACCTAAAACCAAAATGCTATGACAAAACAGGAAGATCTTTTTCAAGTGTTTAAAATCTCTTCTCAATGTCTGATCAAGCCTTATTGCCTTTTAAAAGGATGTATCTTATATGCAAATTGCTGACTCTTCCTTCAGCTTTTGTAAATTTTCTCCAGGGTATCTTACACAAATCTAGCAGGCATTCCTCTGGAGATTAATATTTATTCATTATAGAAGGAAATACAAACACGAGCACAAAATTAGGGCTTCTTTATGAAACTGWAGGATTCATATGCATTGTAGGTTTTAAATGAGAACAACCTGAAAAATTCTAAATGGTAAAAATAGCAGCACATTCTACAGTATTTCTATTATTTAGGTGGAAACATAAGGATTTTTCTGCTTGAATATAGGCTCCCTACTCCTYTTCAGATTTCAAACATAATGTGACCTGCACGTGTGGATCTTGTCAAAGTATTGCTGAGCAAGCATTGACACCCAAAGTTTCTCACAAATTGCCTGTTTCTCCACTCAAGGTCATGCTCTATTAAGACTTTGATACTAGAACAAGCATCCCAGAAGGTTTGCTCTGAACCATTAGCTGCACATAGCCAGAYTGCTGTAACATCAGCCTTTCTCCTGACTGATTTCTTACAGAGGAATTTTTTATTTCAGAGTATTGTATGGATCTGTTGGAAGCACTATTGTTAAGCCAGGACTTGTTAAGTTTGCACAGTGGTGTCTTCCACAATACATTAGAGAACTAGAATGTGATATGGCCTCATACAGCCTCAGGSTTCTGCTAACATTTTTCAGCAATAGGTAATGTTTTATTTCCAATACAAATTTTGCATCGTTCCATGTCAGTACCACTGATTTCAAATTGTCCYAAAAAACAATTACAATAAACCTACAAGCTCCTTCACAACATTTCTGGGTTTGGCTAAAGTTATATGTCTGATTTTTTGCCTGAAAATTAGAATATTTATTTGGTTTTTGTGGTTTGGGTTGTTGTTTGAGGGGTTTTTTCCATTTTAAAATTAGTGACCTGAGTCAGATTTTCCAGCAAAAACAATAAAAGATACTCAATGCTCACACTTCTTGGTCATGTTGATTACMATGATTGATTAGCATGTTTCAAAAATGTTTTGATAAGGAATTTGCATTGCCATCTTGTGCATTTCTTCTGAATGTTGAATCTACTACTTGGTCAAAATTTGTTATAAGAAGAAAAGTCTTAAGAAACATCTTTTTGCTTTCTTATGAATGATGTCGACAAGGCAGGTTACAGTTCATGTCAGAAAGACAGAGTTAGAACTGAATAACTGCTGCCCTTTTAAACTTTTGTGAAAGTCCACAGGGTTCTTCTTTCCCTGATCTCACACTGGGAGTTTCTGAAAGTTTTCTAGTTCTAAATTAATTCTTCCATTAAATGTGTTCCTGTGCTTATGGTTATGTTATTATTGTTATTACTTATTGTATTTCATCTGCTCTGCTTTTCTTTTATTCTTTAAGCCCTGCCTTGCCAAGATGAACTATTTAAAATGAATATTGAAAGGATGGGGCTATAGGTAAGCTTCTCACATACATTTTCTGCTAGAAAATTATATGCTACATTGAAGTTTGAATTTGTTTTGTTTCATATTATGTTCATATCTTAACTGGCTGATATTTTTAAACAAGAATAACTTGCATTTCAGGAGCTGTTTATAGAACATTTTCATTATTAGTGTCCCATCTGTCATACAGCCAAGAGAGAAGGAAGAATCTGTGCAAATGACAAATAAACCCAGCAAGTCAATTTTCTATGACCAAGTCTTGTTAATAATTAATCGTGCTGAATTCCTAACCTATTGTGATTTAAATAGAATGCAGATTTGACTCTAATTGAGATGAGAGAATGGATTAGGAAGAGGCTTAGAGAAATGAAAAAAAAAAAAGGCCATATCTGAAATTCAGCAATGATTCTTTATTAGGAGGGATGAGCAGAAAAATATGCTTATGCTTCACAGAAAGTGGTACTTTTAAAGAAAAGCAAAAGAGAGTATATTGAAGAATAAGTCCAATAAATTGCTGCCTATTAAAACTGTCTCCCAGGCCCTCAAAGCAAGAGCCCTTTAGGTGCTGTGTTATTATCTAGTTTAACAGCAGTGTCACTAAAAGACATGGGATGTGTGCTGAAACATGTGTGATTTGCTGAATATGTATTAAGTGATCCACAGCTAAGATTTCTGTCCATCTCACAGCTGTAGACATGGCAGTAATGAGAAGGTCATCTCCCAGGCATAATTGAGGTCAGTAGATTATTGCTCAAACCAACAATATAGTGTGACAAGGGAAAGAACTAGCAGATTTGGTTCAATTCCTTGTCAGCCAAGATATTGCTTTTGTCCATTTAATGTAGGACAGGAAAATCTTTACAGAACAAAAGTATATGTGAATGAGGCTGTAAGAGCATCAATTTCTTTGTTATGCAAACTTCATCATTAATATACCAATCTTCAAATTTAACTTGTGATATAGAGAATGCTGCCATATAGTCATAAGTACCTAGAGAACTGTTTTTTCATCATCACCTAAGTGTTGCAGAAGAAAAACAATACTGCTGCTTAATGGAGATTTAAGTAGTTAAACACTATGCTTACAGCAGCTGTTTAGCTCTTCTGAAGCTACTATAATACAAGCAAAAGGGAAATATTTCCCCTGCCTGTGATCTATATTCAGTTACTGACCTACTCAAATTGTAGCATGCCTATGGAAATGATCCTTTCAATAATGAAGAGGCAAACTTAGGGGTTGCTTTTAACTTTCCCCCTCTTTTTCACTTGGAGTGCTRTTCTTTCTGCTCTACAAATTCAGTCCATTATGTAAATAAAACACTCATAGCAAACACAGCCTGAGAACCACTTAAGATGACAATGTTAAATGAATTGATGAATGTCAAGAAGCTCTTGAAGGAAATATAGGAAAAGTGTGGTCAGAGCTGTGTTGCATTCATCATCAAAAGGTGAAGAAAGCTGAAGTTCAAGATCATGAAGTCTTCCTTAAAGATAATCTAAGACTTTTCAGCTCTAGTCCAATGCAATCATAATTAGTCAGATTTTCTAGCAGCTTGACAGGAAATCCTCACACCCTAGGTCTCAATTTCTGTTTGAAGGAAACAGATGATCTGGAAAGTTAAGCCTCTTGGGCAAAGGGAGTTGGTCTGACCTATGAAGTGGGTTGCACTTGAACTGAAAAAAATACTTTATCTGTACAAAGAGAGCTAATCACTGCAAAATCTACTTTTTGGAGGTTACAATAGTACTACAAAAAAACCCTTAGTTATGTTAATACTTTGGGATTTCTAAGCACTTCCCAGTTGTTATCACCTGGATATGCATTCCGGTCATCTGCAGAGCCCAGCACAAGCTGAGGCCTTGGAAGCCTCTCTGTCCCCCTCATTGCCTTGTTTCTGATGTGAGCCTTGTTGCAGAGGTTGGTGTGGGAGGAATCCCCCTGTCTGGGGAAAGGAGGAATCAGCTGGCCAGCACATTGTGAGAGCTGTCAGCAGCATGAGTACTGGGCAACAAAGATCCCAGGAGCCCCAGGTGTGACTGTGAAACAGGAGTGTTGACTTGTAAATGCAATGAAGAAGCTGCTGGACTGAAAATTTCATCTCTTTAGATAAATGCTCATTTCTGTGTTAAATATTCTTTTGACTGAACSACTCAATGGCCTTTTTCCTTTTGCTCTTGCACCAGTTCATTAGCTATCGTTCTAAGTTTAAACTCATCAATTCTGCCCAATGCACCCATTTTTCCTAAAAACCTGTGTTTCAGAATTAGTACTAAGCAGTGCTAAGGTACCTGTTGGGTACCTGTTTTAGTTTGGCACCATTTCACTTTGTACTGCTACCAATGTAAATACATTMTTTAGGAATACTCTTTCTATGCAACTGCATTCCAGGTCCCAGTGAATCCCACTAAGCAGAGGTTAAGTAATAAATCATTAAGTTCTTCATGCATTGAATTCACCTCAAAGGAAAGGGTTACTTATGGCTCAAATTTAACAGGCAAAGAAAGCAACAAGATACGCAGTACAAAAACTGTCAAAACTTTGATTTTTTTTTCAGCAATCAATTTTAAAAGGATTTAGCTATACTGCTGCAAGATGTGTGCTTGCCATTAAATCAAACTGGCTGTATCTTGTCAGCATAAGATAACCTATCAGGAAACTTCCAGAAAGGCCTTTAAGAATTTGTTATYCACAGAATCACAGAATTGGTCAGACTGGAAGGGACCACAGTGGGGTYRTCTGATCCGACCTCCCTGCTCAGGCAGGGCCATCCCAGAGCAGAGGGAGACTCCACRCTCACCTGCACAGGAAAGKTCTTCCTCATGCTCAGATGGAACTTCCTGTGYTCCACTTTCTGCTCATTGCCTCCTGTCCATTGCTGAACACCACTGAGAAAATCTGGCTCCATCCTTCTGACACCTTCTGAATGCAATCCTTTGTTGTGCTTTTATATACCCTGAACAATGATTTCACTAATGACAGCAACACAAAACCAGGACACCGTTAGTCAACAAAGGATAGAATGATACTGTCAACCAGTAACTAACACTTTTTTTCATCTCAGACAGTTGAACTAGAGTCTGGATGATTTTTCTTCACAGGATCTCCAAKTACTACAACAATAGCTGAGATGCCATGGCTACACCAAATGGAAAGAAAGCCATGCAAAATGGAAAGGATGGATCTGCAGAAGTGGAGAACTGGTGACAAGAATCTGATATCCTCACTGTAGACATTAGATTTGCATTTGTCTCACTTCTAGTCTAGTCCCATAAACTGAACATAYTTGTATCTGGAGTATCTCTAGGAGAGTCCCTGGAGTTTCCAATTTTTGCTTCCAGATCTTGGAAGACAAAGCYGTATCACACCCTGGGCTCAACTTACTTCCCTTAAATGAACAATAAGGCACCACTGGATGTTTTTAGAGGTCTACCTAGTCTCCAGCTGCCTTTGGAAATCACCCCAGGCATCCTGTAGCATTTCTGCTTCCTGCGCCAGGACCCTTGAGGTTCTTTCATGTGCTCTCAGGGRTCTCACAATTGCACTGAACACTTTCATAGGAATAACTGAATAAAGAATGGGTCTCTGAAAGTAAAATGGGGAAATAAGGTGGATAATAATTGTGATGAGCTCACTCTTTTAGCAACTTGATGCTTTTTCATATTTTATTGGCCTGGCTGCCGGGTGGCGAAGGGTTCCTTTAGAGTACTTCTATCTCTGATTAGAATAATAAAAAAAAAATTGTATTAACTCTGAAGAAAAGACTTCATAGGCTACTGAGGAAATACTGTAGAATGATTCAGAAAATAKAGCTGTTTATTGAGGAATTTTAATGACCTAAAGTCTCCATACTCTAAATAGAATCTGGTTTCCTCTTGGAGGCATATATTTGGATATTAGAGAAAGTCYGGCAAAAGCTGCAGCATGTAGCTGAATGGAGTGCTACTAAACTGAATAGAGATGGAATAAAAATTTTTAGATTAACAGAGGAAAAAGTACATATTTTATTAGAGGAAAAGCTAAGACCAAATGCAAAAGGGCACTCATTGAAGGCACTCATTGTCCCCCTCCAATTAAACTGCCTGTACATATTTAGTAGTATGGCTATCATTACTTCAGTACTAAACACATCTCAGCAAAAAGATATTTAAATGAGTCAAATTTTTGTTTAATTATTACCCAGACAAGCTTCTCAATTTAATATWTTGCTGAATATAAACAACATTAAAAAAATTAGAACCTATTTTTCATACTCAAGAATGGAAAGTGTATTGTATCTCAGGAGTCACAAACCAATTAAACAAAGGAAGAAGRAAACAAATAAAGTTTCCATGTAACAAAGGACAGAAATAAAATCTCAATCAGGGGAAAGTAATGAGCAGAATCATGATTTGCTTATACTCATCTCTACCAAGTGAAAAAAAGCTGCCTACTGAGAATATAAATAAGACAAATCAAATACCTCAGAAYGTATCTGAAGAAATTTTATTCTTATCAGATAATGAACTTGGGTTTTGTGATGAGAATGCTAATTAATTCATTTGTAATATAGATAGCAATAATAAAGTGACTGTCCTGGAAAGATGGATCTAATTCTTTGCTAAAGTTAATCAGAAATTAAAGTGACAGAAAAAACATAATGTAAAGTCTAATATCTGACTTAATAACAGAAGCCTATAACTTTGAAAGCAAACTTTSATAATACCAGTATTGAGATGCTGAGACAAATATAAGGTGTTAGTCTTTTGAATTTTAACYTATCTCTTAAACTCAAAGATAATATAATTCATTTAGAATATGATCCTGAAAAGTTTTGCTAGAGTTACTTTTTGCACAAGTATATTTTCAACCTCAAACTTTGTTTGTACAAGACAAATTTATATCACTACCTCTCCTGTCCAAAACCTCTCCTTGTTTCTCTGAAACCCATCATGGATAATTAGTCATCAGATAAAATTTAATGAGACTAAAAAGCACAGCTTGGCCTTTTGTTCTGAAACCCTGAGCTCCATTCTGTACCACTGTGGACAGCATCATCAGATCTGGAGACCTATTTGACTTTTATCATTCTAACTTGTCACGTTGATTCTCTCCTCATTTAATACATCGATGACACAGAATTTTCTGTTAATATAATTATAAATTTTACCAAGCTCATATAATTTTACTTTTCAGTACAGAAACAGCTTCATTGTGGTCCTCAAAATTTGTCCTTGTAACAACCATTCAGAATACTGCTATACATAATTTTTATAGGTCAAAATGATATTATTTCTCCTCTGTCTGTCTTTCTAGTGAGTGATCTTCTCCATCACATAAACAACTGTTTTGGGGGAGCATTATTTTAGGGTCAAAATACCACACAGGTGTTGTCTTATCCTCCTCAACAGGACAGGGGGAGAAAATGTGATGAGAAAGCTTRTTGGTCAGCATAAAGACAGAGAGGTCATTTAGCTGTAGCCATCATGGGAAAAAAAATACTCAGTTTGAGGATTTTTTTTTTGTAAGCTAAAATAGATTTGAGTGGTAAGAAACAGACACAAACTTTTAAAAAGTGCCCTTCCCCATCCCTCCTTACCAGGCTTACTTTTAGTCCTTCACTCTCAACTCCTCTACATTCCACCTCCTCCCGCCCTGTGCAGCACACAGGGATTGAGGAAAGGGGGATTTATGGTAGATCATAAAAATTTCTCTCTATTTTTTTCCTTGGAAGCACTACAGTCATGAAATTAACTTCCATTCCTAACTGGATTCATTTTTCATGCATTTTAACCTCTTTTGGGGAGATAGTTGGTTAAGAGAGACCACAGATATTTTTTTCAGTAACGTGGCAGCTGCCTGACACCAAGGAGTAGTTTTTTCTATCAGAGTAGGAAAAGGAAAAAAAATAAAAAAAAAATAAAACAGTAGGGTCAATTTTAGGACAACAATGACAGCAAAAAAAATCATAAAAGGTCTTGTAATTAGTGCACAGGGATGTRAAAAAATATTAAATTTATATAATTTAAGATCTATAATATTCAGTGATATTCACAAATTATCCATGTCTTGTTAAATAACAATTAATTGTTCAATCTATGGAAGAATCKATAAGAAAATACAGCTGTGCCATCTCACTTGATATTGACTATCTGTTAAAAAAACTAATAGAGAATCCTGATATTTTATATTGGTGCATGCCTTAATTGCTCTATTTWGTCACAACAGTGTTTCTTATTAGTATTGGAATACATATTTACTTATTTCCTTCTTTTATGGGGCATTWTTTAGTTTGTTGTATTCACAGTCTTTAAAGCCAACTGAGGTAAAATGAGTGCCTTCAAAAACACTTAGTAAACAAGGACAAGGAGTTATTCCTGGGTCATGAGTGTATTCAGCAAAAAAGCATTGTTGTGTAACAAGCCAATGGAAAGGGAAAGGGAAAGGGAAAGGGAAAGGGAAAGGGAAAGGGAAAGGGAAAGGGAAAGGGAAAGGGAAACTCCAAGTTGCTGGTCAATAAAATAATTGGTGTGGATTGCCCCAGCTCATCCTCATCTGTTCAAAGTCTCCATTGCAGATGTTCCTCAGAGTATTTTTGACACAGTAACAATATGATTTCATGAGGACTGTTGCATTGCAGTATGAGACTGTGCTTTTATCAGGCACAGATRTTGCACTCACTGATTGGCTGTTCAGCTTTCTGCATGTGCATTATCAGCAAATGCTTACTGGCCACCTATATCACTATTTTCTACTAGAGTTATCTTTTAAGATTTATGTGTTCCCTAGCATAAGGCTATCAACTAAAAACTCTGAAGCAATGGCTGGAAAAGGAAAACTCACATTTCGGTGGCAATAATTTCCTACACATCCCAACTTTACAGATGAGATAATATTTCCTGAATCCTCCAGCATGAGGCTGTGAGGCTAACAGCACTTTGGGATAAAAAAAGAAAAGGTACTGCCACAGCAGTCTGGGATTGTGTGTGCATGTCAGGTTGAATACAAAATGAAAGGCAGACTGYAGTCCTAGAAGTGAAAGACAGCAAACTTCAAAATGTAAGCTTTTACAGAGAAAAGCATTGTGCAACCCCAGCACTGGCATGTGCTGGGTACAAGAGTCTCTCACTGGCATGTGCTGGGTACAAGTTTGCCTCAAATTGCACTGGTATAGTCCTGAACAAAACAAGACAGTCTGGACACCAACCCATTCAGCAGATCATGCAAAAGGGATCTCATTCATCATCCTTTAGYTCCTGAGGAGATGCCTGCTATGAAATTGTACATCCTTTTGTACAACCACAGCCCACAACCAGAGCTTTCAGTGGCACTAAGTCAGTAACTCATATGAGCCAGGTCATTTGCAGCAGGAACAGATAACTTCAAAGGGTTCAGGGATTAATTTGCTGATAGAGAAGAAAAAAGGGGTGCATGTTGCTGGCTGTCTACACAGGAATTAATTTTTTTTCCTTATACTATTGCTGATGCTTGCCTTGATATACCTGTGAATGGGATTTTCTAAGTACATAATTTTTAGGCCTATAAAACTAAATCAAGTAAGTGCATATCYAAAGTAAATGAGCTCAGAATTAGCCCTAAAATGAAAATAGCCCCAAAATTATACTTGGTTTGGTTAGAGTTGCACTAATGCACCCTGATACTTCAGCTGGTGATCTGTCTTTATGGTTTTATTTTTTTTGGTCGTATTCATTTAGCTATTTTAATTGTATACATCTGAGTCTCTCTCATTCATGCACAGTGAATACTGGGAGGACGGTCTGTCTTTTGGAGGTACCTACAGGAAACTGTAAAACATCCTGGAGAGTTTATCTGCATTTAAATAGACACAAAATAAAAAGGTCACATCCAAAGTTCTCAGAACTTATCTTAAAACCCCTSTGATAAACAGTGAACAATGAGGCATTAAAACATGAGTAAGAAACCAAAATGTCTTTTTAAGCTTTCTTATTAGAAGCAGATAAATTATACTATTTTCAGTCCTTTCCTATACAGACCTCAAGAAAGATAAATTCTGAATACGTTTAAACTAAAATGAAGTTAAATAACAGATTTTTACTACAAATTAATTCTAATATAAAATATTTTTGTTCATACTAGCTAAGGCTTTACCTAATAATACTTAATCTTGACATAATAATAATAAATTTCAGAATAACAATAATATGAAGTCAAGATTTAATAAGTAGGTACAAGGCAATTAAATAATAATGTAATCTAATTTTTAAGTTTTCATGAACATGTGTAAGGCTTTCATAAATCTAGGTCTGCACATGCTTTAGCATTTTTTTTGATTGCTCAGAAATGTGAAATAAAACCATGCAGTCAAAAGAAATGTGTAACTCTCTGCAGTTCAACAAATGACAGTCCACACAATGGGGAACCTTGTCCCCTACTTTCACTGCAGTCAGGGGCTACTTCTTGCATACCTGCCTTGTTCTCCTATCATTGCAGTGAAAATTTGCTGCCTTGTAAAGATCATCCCTACCTACTGGCAATGGCAAAACTTGAGAAGAGCTGGATGCAATTTCACAGCATCTGACTGTGGCTGCCAAAGGCCTTTCACCCATCAGCTTGGGAGCAGCTGCTTTCAGCACATGCACAGAGTTCTCACACTGCTTCTTGTCTGAGAGCTGAAAAAAAAAATAAAATTCTTTAGCTAGAGGAGTGACAGTTTTACAAGGTTGAAATAAACAATTTTAAACATCATGATAATTTTCTATTGAGCCACAAAGTTTGCATTGATCAATACATTAATTGGACTACAACYCAAATATCAAAAGAATATTCGTGCCTTTGCAAAAGAAGGAAACAGTTCAGGCCATCTAAGAGTGCCATGTTTTATGTATCCATCCCTTCCTTCTTTTCAGTGACATTCTATTGGAACATGTTCATTTCTCAGCACAGCCTGGCCTATTATCAAAAAACAGCATGTAATACACATGTTCATGGTTTGGTACTGATTGAGGTTAATTAGTGGTTCTTCTTACATGGATGTCTGGAATTRTAACAAAAGGTTCAAAACCTACAATTAACAGTGGCAAGTAACCTATAATTTTTTTTTCCAACTCCTCTACTAATTCTGATTATTATCCACTGCACATTTGATTTCTTGCCATTTTCTTTGACCTCTTCACAGCAGAGATGAAAATTTCATTGTTTAGGTAAGAGAAGTGCTATGTAGTTTCTTTACCATGAGAGACACAGCACTTTAACCTCTCACAGTMAATTTGGGAATACTACCCCATCAAGACATAGACTATTAATCATAATTATTTATCAATTGCATTGCATTAAATGTGTTTGAATTTAGATGCCCTGACAGTCATAACTGTCAAGTGAAAAAGGTATTTTAATCAGAGAGCTAGGACTGCAGAATTCAGTTTAAGACTAGTATACRCATTTTATCTCACAATTTCTATATGAACCATTCTGAAAGATAAATTATTTAGGAGAAAATTATTTATGCTGCATTTGCTGCAGTATTCTCCATGGACAGCATCCTGAGGAAATATTCTCCCATGAGCATATGCAGATATAAATTTTCCTGAAATTTGAGCTAGAGMTCTCTAAGGTAAATCTGAACCTTGACTGGCTTTGGAAGCTTGGAATTGGTAACCAAGACTGGTGTGCTGGATTCAGTGTCTCATTTCAGGGCCCTTTTGAACTCCTTCTGGTAATGCTTGATATCTGCAAAATATTCAGGGAACATTGAGATATTAAAGTTACATCTCGTTAAAACAGAAGTAAAAGCGATCAATGAATCCTTTCAAGCTTATGCTGTCAGGTAGTCTGCATGTCACTGTCCAAAAAATGCATTACATTTTAAAAAATGGAAGGTTACACTACTTCTCACCTCTGAAGGGAGATTAAACAGTACATGGCACTGACATTTGTCCACTAAAGCCCATTCAGTCTTTTTGAATCCTTTCAATAAGGGTCAGGGAGTCAGAATTCCCTCCTGTCAATCACAAAATTATCTTCTCTTGTGCTATACCAAAAAGTGCTCACAGCGGGTTAGAGTTCACAGAAGATGTCTCAAAACTCCMCCCATGGTCCTGAGCTTGCAAGAAATATATACAAATACACATAAACAGAATTATACCAGCATAGTTCCTCCTTTCTTAGCTAAAGTCTGTAGTCTGCATCACTAGCTATTGATCAGGGGAATTATCATGAATATTTCAGACACATGACACAATGGATGCACAACAAAGATCCTCAGACCCTTTCCAAAGTGAAAGAGAAATGGCTTAGATCAACTTGCTGTATTCCTTCTTAACTGAATTTGCTGTGTGGATGAAAGAAACACCTTGCCTGGTATGGCAGTCCAGTGAGCATCCCCTGGGAGTCTCTACACTTCCTCACCTTCCTGYGTCATTTTCAGCCTTTCAGCTGGACCTCATGGTGAGCTGGACTCCTGAGCCAGCATCCAGCCCAGGCCCTTGGTTTGCTGGTTAAGTTGTGAACSATGTGCAGAGCCCTGGTGCAGTTCTGTGAGTTTTCTGTGACTTGTTGGCAGTCATAAGCGTAGACACTCAGGAGACAGTAATTTATTTCAAGTTGCCCATAAACATGAGGGAAGTTATTGACAGTATGTTCCTCAGACATTACTGACAGGGGACCTTCATCTTCAAATAGTAATGAAATATGAGTCATTCTGATTCAGAAATAGGAAATCAGAGTCATGCACCTCRGAAAAATGTCTTGGAGTTCTTGGGACAACAGCCATTGCAAACAGAACCTTAAAAACAGCAGGTGTCAATTTCTTTTCTTTTAATAAACATGAMTATTTCATATCCAAATGATTAACTGCCCATACATGTCCTATATTAAGCACATAAACACTGTCATTTCAGCCATATGGTAGCTTTCAACACATAATCCTTCCTACCTCTAAGACTACTTTGCGTACATTTAGTTGGAAGCCCAATAAAGCATTCCATTTTTGCCATTTAATGTAGGGAGAGCAACTAAAACTAGAGTTCATTGATGATAAATGCATCCTTTACATTAGTTGCAGACTATTTTGAATCTGCTGACACGCCTGTCCTTCCTAGTGAATCTTAATTAAGAGATGTTCTCCAGCATGCCACGTGAACTCCTAGAATAGTTACATTGATGTCAACAAAAAGGTACTGGAAGATACATCTATGAGCAATTGGAATTTTCATGGGCATAATGCAAAGTTCTCTTTAAAAAAATAMAATTTTGAAAAAGGAAGMCAAAACACTATGTGAATTTTTCAAATTATACCTTCCATACTTCTACTGCTTTTCAAGTTCTTCACAGTCTTTATCACAACTCAAACACTTGTAGAGGTCATGAAGATTGTCATCCTCCTGTGAGTACTTACCAGTTTAAAGATGATAACCTATCTTTGCTTTATATTTTGTCTCTTCCTTGTTTTTATGGCTGTACTTTCATTTTCTTCTCCACTTCTTAAATTTACTGAATAAAYTCACCAGAAGTATTTCTAGGACTTTGTGAATGTTCAATTAAATTATATCACCTTTTTTCCTCACAGTTTGGGTTTTTTTTTTTTCTTTTTGGTACAGTCATAATTTTTTTAAATATTTGGCAAGAATTTGATTAGAAAAAATAAATTTTATCTTATTGTTTCAAATTGCCCATCATTGTAAGGTCTGTAAAATAAAAAAAATTCTCAGGTTTGAAGCTTGGAATACCAGTTACTGCACAACATTTTTACCTCATGTAAATACCTCCCTTCATAAAAAAATATTCTGCCAAAATTTCATAAAACCTAAATCTTCCAATTTMTATTTTAGGACTTGAGGGCAATTTAGGTATAAAATGTAAATTCAGTCTGTGAAGCACAATGGTCTCTCCACTGTACTGCTGCCTCCAACTTTCCATTTCCCTCCTTATCCAGAAGATATTTAGATATTTTGTGCAAAGTGAAACAACTTCAACAGGACACTGGARTCTGGCTGCCCTGGTGGGCAGCAAGAGCTGGAGCTGGAGGATTTGGATGGCCTTGAACTCCTCAGCCAGGGCATGGATCTGGTGCTGGCAAATGCTCAGGTGATCAGCAAAGGTTATCTCTAGGCTGAGTACTGGTTAGTCTTTCAGGAAAGGTAGAAAATTCTGTGAATTTCATTGATTTTCAGGCAATCTGAACTAGTCTCCCAATTCCTTGCTTAAAAAAATTTCTAACAGAAATAAATATACTAATGAAATATATATAATCATGAAAAGCTTATGTTCAATGTTTTTGGAGATTAAGATTTTCTCTTACATTTCTATTGAACATTGTTTCTATTGAACTTTCTYTTATGTTTCTTATTGAACATTCTTTTGTCCTCTCCCTCTGCTGCAAACACCAAATCCATCTTTCAGAAAATCTTTGCCAGTCTTAAGTTTAACATCTCTTAAATTAGGTTGAAAACAGAAATGTAGAAACAATCTTCTCCGTATGATTACTTGCCTTAACAAAGCTTTTGGAACAAGTATTTGGGTTTAGTTTTCCACTAGAAGAATCCCTTATGTGTGCTCTGATACTGGTCTGTGATAAGAAAAATATATATATAATAAAACTAATGGAGATTTTTTTTTTAAACTGCACTCGTTTTCTAAACTATTTGATGTAAAAGTAGCCATAGATGCACACAGGTAAAATAGGTACTTTTTGAGTTTTTCAAATACTGGGCAGTAAATTTGTCTGCTAAAACATATATAAATACATGAGAGCAAARTACATGAGAGCAGTACTTCAGACCGTTAAGAAAAATTCCAAACTGCATTTTGAAACAAATACATCTTCACAGAGATGTTTATGTGTTCTAGTTTCTTCCCACATAAGCAGATGGAGTTTCAAAAGATAATTTTTACTTGTGGTAATGCCAGATATATATATATACACCTGTTGCTAAGTGGAAGTGGGAGGGAATTCCTCTAGGATTACTCTGCAAATAAGTGCTCAACTAAAARGATCTTTGAAAGTTTAGACATATAAATAAAAATAAGTCACTACCAGTTGTACACGAGGAAAATGTATTCAAATATACAGGACAGGATGTTTCGAATCAGTAACATTATGTAAAACCAGGAAGATCTTTGACAAATCTTCATTAAATAATCAAGACACAATAATATGCTAGTAATTTAAAAAATAAACAAACTCATCAAATTCTAGAGAAAAACTACATTGATTAGAAAAGGTTCTTGTAATGAGACCAGACAAGAGATTTGTAGCAACAAGAGTTTTGTAGCAACCAGCTCTGCCCACAAAACAGTGTTGGTAGTGGATCCTCAGCCTCACCTGTTTCACTCAATACACTCATTCCTTTTGGTCTGTGCTGTATCCTAATGCAGAGACTCCTTTTCTCTTCCTTCTCCCTTCCTCTTCCTTCTGAAGAAATTTTTGTAATTTACAGAATTTCCTGAAAGGCTAATCAGTATTCAGCCTAGAGATAACCTTTTCTGAATTAATAAAATGGGAAATTAATCTGAGAAACAGGTTTCTGCCTATGGAGGTAACAACATCTTTGAGAAAGCTAGAAATGTATTCAAGTTTGTTTATTGGAAATACCTTTCCTTGGAAAACACCTTAAACTGTTTTATCTTTAAGAGCCTGATTGGACAGGGGCAGTTTTGTCTTCCCTCCTGCCCTTTGCAAAGCTTTGGTGGGCAGGAGTGCAGCTGCAGTTTGGATAGGTGTTGCATTTCTGTGCAGCCCTTCCTCCATCAGGCAGGCAAAGGGAAAGCTGCTGCACTGGTCCTTGCCAGAAYTTTCAAAGCCTTCTTGCTCCTTTTGCTTCCCTCAGTAATGTTTGTTCATGAGCTGGAAATTTCTCAGGTCTCCACATAAYTGTTGATGCACAGATAAAAAGAGAAGTCACACACTCAAAAGATCATAAGCCACACCAAGTGTCTCAAAAAGTATGAGACAAGGTCAGTGTAGGGTTACTACACTTACCAAAACCACACTGGAGACAGAGGAGCTCTCTGCCTAATTTAACAGAGAGATTGTTGTTTCCATGTTTGGGTGTCTTCACTCTCTGATTCACTACCTTTGATTAGGGAATTACGTAGAGTGATTGCTTCAAGTCGTGGTGGCCTTAAATACCTTGCCACACTCTCTCACTTGACTGAACAGAAGTCATACTTGTACMAATGTATGGAATAAAGCTTGATTTAACTCCTCTGTTAAATCAACCTGTTTGCTAGGCTTGAATAATAGGAGGAAATTTTATGTCCTGAAATTATGCAGAGGTAACTTTCATATAAAGTACATTTGTTCTTTAGATACATCGTATGAAGAGCAATTCCCCCACTTTGAGGAAAAACAACAAAACCTCCAACTTTGCAATAAAAAGTAAACTTTYGGGACAAAATTTATTTTTCTGGACATGAAAATCAGTGCAATTTTCAGTCTTACAACAAATGCACCTAGCTGAATCCCTTCTCTCAGGACTCTTCCCAGATCTCACTTCTCTCTGCTTTAGTACCATGGCCTGCCACATTCTACACCACCTTCTCCATGGGACWAAAGTTCCATTTATACTACAACTCCAATGATATACTCATCTGTACTGCTATTTCATAGCTTCATTGTATTTAGAACTTTAATTGGGGGGAGGGGGGGGTGGGAGGAAGAAAGGGAATACTTTCATATTGTTTATTATAAAAGGAAATACCTTAAAACTGCACCGCAGTCCGCACATCTGTCCACACATGATAAAATAGCTTTTCATGATTATTAATACCATATGTCCACWAACCAGATTTTTAGTTGCAAATTTAAGATAAAATTCACATCAGAAAATGTTCTGTGTTCAATAAAATGCAGCCTAATGTGTCTCTAGCCTGTTTGTGTAACATGCTGCACTTTAATAATTAAACGTTTCTTTCAAGAGAAACAAATTCAGTTTGCATTGTCTAAGCTGTAGTGGATGCAGTAGAACACATTTACAAGGAAGATTTGTTACTTAAACTATGCATCTGTGGCTCAGAGTGTGAATATAGTAAATCATTTCAGTAAAGAGGTGCTGTCTTTGGGCAGCTCTTTAGAGTTCTGTTTGCACTGAATATCACATAAGAGCAATATGCATAYTATTTTTCCTTTCTTCACTTTTCCTCTACTCTGCAGCAAAGGTGATTCTTCAGCTCACTGTCATCTGCCTCCGTTCTTTGAAAAAATCTGAGACTTTGCATAAGATAAAAAATGAGAGGCAGATGGAGATGGAAACATGATTTTACATTTCTCTTTCTTTTAAATAATTTTTTATTAATAAATTATTAATTAAAAGGACTGGATTATCAGGGCATAATTATGTCATTTTGGTTATGTTTTGTTCTTGCCATTCATTTCAAATGGATAATTCTTAATACAAAGTATTATTGAACATTTTATTGAATGCTATTATTTATCCCTCTTTTCTTCACTAAACATATTAAAAAGAGAAGCATATACTTGGAAGTATCTGTAAAGGTGCCTTGATGAGCTCCTTCAGCAGATCAATGCAGCAACCTTGAAAGGACTCTTTTCATATAACTGTTGCAGCTGCTAGACTTTTTGTAGAGATGATTTTGAAGTTTATGGATTTGAAAAGAAATAAAATCATATTCAAGGCTTCCCAAAATTTTGGAGTGTTCCTATGCAACTGAAATGCAACAGGTAACAGTAAAAATTCTGAGAAATTATCTTTTAACCAGGGTTTTTGCTATTACCCAGAAACACTCAATATTGTTCCTACATCCAGATGCCCAGGAAAGATCATTTTGAGTTCCAACTAATACAATGACTATGTCCATTTTTATTAATATCAAAAAACTCTCTATGAATGGCCATGCACCATTATGCATGTACTTTAAATAAAGCACTTTAAAGAAGTAATCACAGAATCACAGAATCACAGAATTTCTAGGTTGGAAGAGACCTTTAAGATCATCAAGTCCAACCCATCTTCTAACACCTCAACTAGATCATGGCACCAAGTGCCAGATCCAGTCTTTTTTTAAACACATKGAGGGATGGTGACTCCACCACCTCCCTGGGAAGATGATTCCAGTATTTGATCACTCTTTCTGTGAAAAACTTCCTCCTCAATTCTAGCCTGTATCTCCCTTGGCGCAGTTTGAGACTGTGTCCTCTTGTTCTGTCTGTTGTTGCCCGGAGAAAGAGACCGACGCCCAGCTCACCACAGCCACCCTTCAGGAAGYTGAAGAGAGTGATAAGGTCACCTCTGAGTCTCCTTTTCTCCAGGCTGAACAACCCCAGCTCCCTCAGACGTTCTTCATACGGCTTGTGTTCCAAGGCCCTCACCAGCCTCGTTGCTCTTCTTTGGACACGGTCAAGCATCTCAATGTCCCTCCTAAACTGAGGGGCCCAGAATTGGACACAGCACTCAAGGTGTGGCCTCACCAGTGCCGAGTACAGGGGCAGAATGACCTCCCTGCTCCTGCTAGCCACACTGTTCCTGATACAGGCCAGGTGCCATTGGCCTTCTTGGCCACCTGGGCACACTGCTGGCTCATGTTCTGCTGGCTGTCACCAGCACCCCCAGGTCCCTTTCCTCCTGGGCACTGTCCAGCCACACCATCCCCAGCCTATAACATTGCAGGGGTTATTGTGGCCAAAGTGCAGGACTTGGCACTTGGACTTATTGAACTTCATCCCATTAGATTCTGCCCATCCATCCAAGCATTCCAAGTCCCTCTGCAAAGCCCTCTGTCCCCCTAACAGATCGACACACACTCCCAGCTTAGTGTCATCTGCAAATTTGCTAATGAAAGACTCTAAACCCTCATCCATGTCATCAATAAAAATATTAGACAGAACTAGCTCCAGCACAGAACCCTGAGGGACACCACTGGTGACTGGCTGCCAGCTGGATGCAGCACCATTCACCACCACTCTCTGGGCCCGGCCATGCAGCCAGTTCCTAACCCAGCAAAGAGTGCTCCTGTCCAAGCCACGGGCTGCCAGCTTGTCTAGGAGTATGCTGTGGGAGACAGTGTCAAAGGCCTTGCTGAAATCCAAATAAACAACATCTACAGCGTTTCCTGCATCCACTAGGCAGGTTACCTGGTCATAAAAGGTGACCAGGTTGGTTAAACATGACCTACCCCTCCTAAATCCATGCTGACTGGATCTGATACCCTGGCCATCCTGTAAATTCTTTGTGATGGCACTCAATATAAACTGTTCCATTATTTTGCCAGGTACCGAGGTCAGGCTGACTGGTCTATAATTACCAGGACCTTCCTTTGCACCCTTCTTGTGAATGGGTATCACATTGGCCAGTTTCCAGTCATCCAGAACCTCACCAGTGAACCAGGACTGTTGGTAAATGATGGAGAGTGGCTTTGCAAGCTCATTTGCCAGCTCTCTCATTACCCTGGGGTGGATCTCGTCTGGTCCCATAGATTTATGAATATCCAAGCATTTCAGTAGTTCTTTGACTGCCTCCTCTTGGATAATGGGGGGACCATTCTGCTCCCTGACACCATCTACCAGCCCAGGCGGGCAGGTGTCTTGAGGGCGYGTCATCKTCTCACTAAAAACTGAGGCAAAGTGGGCATTAAGCACTTCTGCCTTCTYCTCGTCTCCAGAYACTAARTTCCCTCCCTTGTCYAATAAAGAACAAAGGCTGGTCTTACCCTTCCTTCTAGYATTAATRTATTTGYAAAAACATTTTTTATTATCCTTTACAGAAGKCGCCATTCTAAATTCAAACTGAGCTTTGGCCTCCCTAATTTTTTTTCTGCATACTCTAGCAGCCTTCTTGAATACTTCCTTAGAGACCTGACCCTCCTTCCAATGCTGATACATCCTCTTTTTATTCCTAAGTTCCTCCAAAACCTCCTTGCCCAGCCAGGCTGGACGTTTACCCCGTTGGCTGATCTTTCGGCACACAGGGACAGTCTGTTCCTGTGCCCTCGAGATCTCTGTTTTGAGGCATGCCCAGCTTTCCTGAACTCCTTTGTTTTTAAGGGCTGCTTCCCAAGGGACCCTCTGAATAAGTCTCCTAAACAGGCCAAAGTCTGGCCTCYGGAASTCTAATGCAAGAGTCTTACTGGTGCTCCTCCTGACTTCACCAAATATTGMGAACTCTATTATTTCATGATCACTCTGCCCCAAGCGACCTCCAACCACYACATCTCCCACCAGCCCATCTCTATTTGCAAACAGCAGATCTAACATAGTCCYTCCCCTGGKGGGTTCACCCACCAGCTGYRACAAAAWGTTGTCCTCCATACATTCTAAGAATTTCCTGGACTGACTCTTTACTGCTGTATTAAGTTCCCAGCAGATSTCTGRTAGGTTGAAGTCACCCACAAGAACAAGAACAAGGGCTGATGATCTTGAAACATTATCTAGCTGCTTATAGAATAAGTCATCTACCTCTTCTTCCTGGTTGGGTGGACGATAACAGACTCCCAGTAGGGTGTCAGCCTTTTTGGCCTTCCCCTTAATTCTTACCCATAGACATTCAACTCCATCTTCCTTAGTTTCAATCTCTACAGCATTGAAAGTCTGCTTGATATAAAGGGCCACCCCTCCACCTCTTCTTCCTTTCCTGTCTCTTCTGAAGAGCTTGTATCCATCCAGTGCAGTACTCCAGCTATGTGAGTCATCCCACCATGTTTCYGTGATGGCAACTACATCATAGCTCTGCAGTTGCACCATGGCCTCCAGCTCTTCTTGTTTGCTGCCCAAGCTGTGTGCATTGGTATACATGCACCTCAGCTGGGCTACTGACTTCACCCCTAACTTAGCCTTGCAACCCTTGGGTCTGCTTACAGATAGTTTAGCTGCTTCCCCTTCCCCCTTCAAGCCTAGTTTAAAGCCCTCTCAATGAGGTCTGCCAGTTCATGAGCTAAAAACCTTTTGCCCTTAACTGAGAGATGTACCCCATCTGGTTCCAGCAGAGCAGATGCTGTAAAAGTTTCCCCATGATCAAAGAATCCAAAATTATGCCGATGACACCAACCCTTAAGCCACTTGTTGATGATGCGGATTCTCCTGTTTCTTTCATCATTTTCCTCCGCTACCAAAGGGACTGAGCAGAACACTACCTGAGCTCCTGCCCTTTTAACTACCTGACCCAGTACCCTGAAGTCCTTTCTAATTGCCTTGACTCTCCTCTTTTCAATTTCATCACTGCCAGCCTGGAGTATCAGCAGTGGGTAATAATCAGAGGGCTGAATCAGCCCAGGAAGTCTCTCAGTGATATTTGGTACCCGGGCCCCAGGGAGGCAACAGACCTCCCTGTGGGATGGGTCTGGTCGACATATGGGGCCCTCAGTTCCCTTCAGAAGGGAATCACCTACAACAAATCTATTTCTTCCCATTGACCAAAATGGAAGTCCATATAGATTGTTCCAATATAAAATGACTACATTCAGTCAGATGAATGTCATTTCAGCTTTTCAGATGTGGATTCTTGATGCCCCATGATGTGTGTTGTAGGTCAGGATCCTGGGATCTGACACACCAGCTTCTGTGGCCTGACAACACTCTTTTCAAAAAATAATAGCTGGAATTCACTCATCTTGTTCAAACAGGAAAAATAAAAGCATGTAGCAAATCCATGTGTATATTATTAATCTTTTCAAGTTCATCTAAATGCTGTTTATATGTCACAAAAAGAAAAGGAACACATCTACCACCTTTGGCTCGTGGTGCTTCAACTAATTGCTCTGTTAGCAGGCTGCTACTGACTTCAAAGACTGATGATTATGCAGCTGCTGATGGAGARTCTCAGCAGAAGGAAGGAGGATCGTGGGAGTACAGGCAATTAGSAAATGTTTTCACAGTCACCAAAGAGGGTGAGAGCAGTATCTGAAGTTTACAGTGCATTATATTGCATTACTTTGATGTTTCAATGAATGCCATCAGGGCTGTTTCTACAGTGCTTATTTTTCTGGGGTTATTGGGATTTGGTTTGTTTCTTGGTTTTGGTTTTTTTAGCAGCCAGTAAAATGTTAATTCTCATTGTATTTTGGCAAAATCACAGGCAAATGTGATAAAAGTTGATTTTCAGCTGCCTGCTAATATTTGATATATGACYTAAAACTTTACATCATATTTTCATTTTTTTTTAACTGATCAGCTGTGATTTGGCAACAGGTGAAGCAGGAAAAAACCTCAGCTAATCTAAGAAATTCATGTGCCCAAAATTTAATATACCTAAAAGMAAAAATTATTTGGAAAAGAAAATCTATAAAAGGCTTTAAATACCTAGGAAAGACCTTAGACCTTGTCTGTKTACACTGAATATTTAACTAAGAACAGACAACTCCTGATCTGAAAGGTTAATATAAATTTCAAAATTTGAGAAGAGCTATAGCACAGATTCATTTTACAAAGATGGGATTTAAACACTAGGTTTGGGCAGAGTATCCCAACACCTGGATGTGTTTACCTTGTAAACATATGTAARCATGTGTTTACAGACCTTATGTTTACACTTTGTAAACGTAAGACTACACCAAACAAGGGCATCAGCTTTTTTCCCCTGAGCCCCTCTTGACTGGAAACCCAGAGAGAGTGTACCTGCTGCTGCTCACACTACCAAACTGAAACCAAATACTTAATCAAGTCTCCATCTAAGTAACTGTTTTCTAACATATCCTAGCATTATATAGTAACCTGTATTCCAGCTGTATGATATGCATGTTTTATTTTGCATTTCAGGAAACTTAATCACAGAATCACAGAGTATGCTGAGTTGGAAGGGACTCACAAGCACCATCRAACTCAGCTCCTGGCCCTACACAAGACCAATCCTCTTGCACTGTAGGACATCTGCAAAAATTTCAATGTGTGAGTCTCAAGCATTTTCTTAATTCAGATTCCACTGAAGTGGAAGCAAACTGTGACTATAAAATGATAAGAGRTGACAGGAATAAAGCAAAACCAGGATACAAAGAGAGCTTTTATTGGTTTTTCTTAATAGAAAAGCAAGAGCTATGATGGCAATGCTATCATGTATTCTGTTTTYCTCTCTCATCTGACTGAAATAACTTTTAGGTTCCTGGAGAAAAACCAAACGATAATAGGAACATTTCAGTGAGAGAGATTGTGGAAAAATTCTAAAAGACAAAACTCAGCAAGGAGAAGTGCCATGTTGGCAACAGTTCACCAGAAACAAACTGTCTGCAAACCTTAGGAGCAGGGACTTTGAGGGAACTTGGTGTACTGCCCTGGGAGAGGCAGGAAACAAAGGATGGAGTGGCATGAGGGGTYGTGGTCATGTTCTGTTTAAATCAATGCAGGTAATTGGGATTAAGCCAAAATAATGACCTAAACAGCAACCAAAAGCTGAACCATGTTTCATCAACTCGAGAATACATTTGAATTTTTATGCCCTGGATATGTTAGTAAAGTRAAAACCTGCACATGCTTTACATGTAATTACTAAGTCACTCAAGTGCCACCTAATGAYGAAATTTTCTCTTCTCTCTTAAAGAAAACAATATAAATGTAATTCAAGGGAAAAAGACAGTTGGAGAGTCTGCTTCTGTATACTGGAGGTCAAATGGAGGTACCCATCTCCTCCCCTACAAGAATGCCTTTTGGACAAACTTTATTCTGCAGTAGTATTGTTGCTTATGATTTCTGATATCAGTGGAATGATTTATCAATGGCAATCATATGGCAATTTCTGAACCTAGTCCTGTCACACTAATCAATAAGTTGCAGTRTTTTTGAATCTGAAATTTTAATGAATGTGGCCAGGCTTATAGTGGAACTCATGTTATTTGTTCATATGAGACTGCAAATGTGCTCAGACTTAYCGTGTCAACACCACCCTATTTTATCTTTTGTGATCATGAGAGTTGTAATGAGACCAGACTTGGAGTGCCAAATTGGTTCCCCTGCAATGTTATCTGTGAAGTTTTCCTGGTCTCTTGGACAGACAGAAAATACAACAAGTAAGAAGGGGAAGACTCAGCTGTCCCTGGTCTGGCTGTGTTTGCAGTTAACCAAGAAAAATCAGGGACTCCCTTTCCTAAAATTTTACAAGACAGAGGTGCAGGCAGTGGTAACAATGTGGTTCAACAACTGACTTTTTCTCCACATGAGAAATAATGTGTTCAGCAAGTTCCTATACAGTTAATATTATTTTGCTAGAACAATTGCAGACATGCTAATTTTTCAGAAGATTTTTGTGTTAGGAAAATTTCCTATTCTCCTAATTCTATTTGTATACAATTCCATTTTCTGTTGAAATATCTGTCACCATGATATTTTCTGAAAAATCCCTTCACCAGGATTTATTTTCCTGGGAATCTGGGAAGTTTCAGCTTCTCCATGTTTTGCTGCTCTGGAATGTGATTTGGAGATTTTTTATCCACCATGTGAATTGTTTCAATTTAATGACCAATCATGGTCCAGCTGTGTCGASACTCTGAGGAGTCACGAGTTTTTATTATTCACTCTTTTCTAGCCTTCTGTCTGTATCCTTTCTCTTTCTTTAGTATAGTGTTAGTATATAATTTTTTAATATAATATAATATCATAAAAAAAGAAATCAGCCTTCTGAAAACTTGGAGTCAAATTCTCATCTCTCACCTCATCTTGGGGACCTCAGAACACCACAAATATCTTCMATGAAAAAGCTATTGAAATAGAGCTTTCCTTTTCTCATCACCAGAGATACCTTCAGGATTCCAATTCATCAAAGGCAGAGCAAAACCTGAGACTGTGTAGCTTCAGCAAGCAGAGAAGAGTTTGGAAAAAAATAGAGAAAAAATAGATGATGAGTACAGATTTTCAGGATTAATTTGTATTTTGAAAAAAAATTGTCACTTTTTTTGGAAAATGGACCTTGTTTTCTTAAATATATGCTGTTCGTATGCAGCATCCATGGAAAAATGTGCGAGATAATAAGACATTAAAAAAAAATCTTTTACTGTGTCATAAGACAAAAGCTATTGAACAGGAAATGCAGGGATKCATAAGCTGGTTTTGAGACAGTATTTTAAAGTAAAGGACTGTAGAGTTTATTTCCAGTGCTGTCAGGTTACAAAGCTGATTTCAAGAAACATGCTTTTTATTGCCAGTTTTGAAACAATAGAAGTCTCAATGGTTAATGAAAGTGTCTAAATAATGTGGCTCAGTATAAATTTGCTGTACAAAATCATAGGCAGAACAATCAGTTAATACTGAATGTTAAGGGAGCTATGATTCTAACGGTTCTCAGAAAAAGAAAAAATGCAAATTCAAGGAATAATGGATAWTTTTTTTCCAATTAGCCTTGACCTTGTAATCTAATATTAGAGCATAGCTATGTAGCAGGCCCTTTTCACTTTTCTTGAAAAGAAACATTAAGGCAATAGAGATTTGTGCAAAAGTCCTTCATTTAGGATCATCTTTGGCTCCAGTCACRGAATCACAAAATGGTTGAGATGGGCTTGTGTCTCTGGGGATCATCTGATCTTAACTACCCTGCTCAAGAAGAGTCTCCTCGAGCCAGTTGCTCCASATCCTGTCCAGACAACTTTTRAATATCCTCAAGGATGGAGACAACAAMCCTGGGCAACTTGTGYCAGTGCTCTGTCACCCAAACAATGCAAAAATGTTTCCTGATATTCAAAAAGAGCCTCCTGTGTTTCATTTTGTGCTTACTGTCTTTTTTAAGCTTCTTTAAAAATTTARATACAATACTTTGGGATGGGATGAAAGGAAGAAAAATTCCTCAAAATTACAGTAACTCACAAGACTGTTTTCAAACAATTAATAATTCATTTTTTATTTTATAGAATATTTTTGCCTATGTTGCTATTTTTTAAGGTTTTTGTTTCCATATTATCTACTGAAATGAGATTCTGAACTCTGCCAGACTGGAAAATCTTTGCAGGAATTTATATTTTATATTTAGATGGCATCAAAAGACATTGAATTCCAAGCATTTTCCAAGCATATTTCCCTGATGCTTGATGAGACAAACAGGTTTAATATGTCCCTAGTGACACTCCAGTGACGTCTGTTGAGTTACAGAAAGGGTCAGTTTAATCCACTTAAAATTATTGTTGAAAATAAAACAGAAATGAACCAAAAAAGATTTACCTTAGTAATTCACAAAAACTCTATGCAAATTAGACATTTAAAAACAATAATGTCCCTGAAATAAATGCATATATGATAAATCTGAACTTTTGCTAAAATCTTTATCTAACATTTATGTCAAGAGTACTAGAGCAYTGGAGGAAGACAAGCACTGGTAAAACCAGATGTAGATGGCTTTTCTGGGATTTGAGATGAATTGTAAATCAAATCTGAAACATTCTCTCTAAGGTGACTAATTTTGCAGCTGTGCTTGAATTTGGCCACTGAAGTAACATTAAAAATTATTTATGTGAGTTCCCTGAGCCCACCGTTTTGAGTGTATATATTTTCAAGAGAATAGGTCTAATATAATATTCCCATGATTACCTGAGGTAAAAGCTGATGGGAAGCTCCTAATAAATATATGTTTTATAGTAATATCATGCATCCTTTCAGCTGACTCCAGAAGCAATATTGCTTTCAGGGATTATAGATATCGGTAAAAATACCTGAGCTCTCTATTTAAATTAAGAAGATTTTTTTTTTTCCTAGAGCTTTCAGTGAAAAATAGCAAGCACTCAACTGAGCAAGGGGGCAGAGAAGAGAAAGGAGTTTAAGAAGTAAAATGGGCAATTAATCTTTTTTTTTAATGCTTCATTGAATTGCACAGCTCCTGTCATGACACCTCATTTGCAAATACTTATCAATCCTACAGTAAATASCCACAAAACAGGAGCAAGTTTTCAAAATTATTTACATATRTATTGAAATGTATGTGTAAATTTACACTGATTATTTTGATGCAAATTATCTTTATTTGTTTGAAAAAATGCCGAATATTCTTGGGTTCCAGGGCAGTTGGAATAGTGACAAACAGAAAACAAAAATCTCCATTTTAGGTCTTCTTTAGAAWAATATAACTCTCAGCTCTTGGAAACAACCACGAAATAAAGCACAAACAAAGGTAAAGTGAAAATATTACAAACATTTTAAAATAGTCTCTTGCTTGTGAATTTTTCATCAGATTAGGAGCTCTGGTCATTCACTGTTCCTAAAACACTTAGTCTTAAGTATCCAGAACCTTTATCACAGATTACATGCACATGACAGGCAGTCAAAATCCTGCCCTCAGATCAATGAGCACATTTTATCTGGCAGAGGCTGGGACTGGAGGCTCCAKGCAGTTCCTGTGTTTCTTGCTATTACTGCAGTGCCATGAGTGACACAAGAACCATAACAGGAGAGAGATTATGTCTTTTTTTCAATTGCATTAGAAGCATCTGATCTCATTTTAGGTCCCTCAGTAAACMTGCTGCGTTGTAGACACATTTTACCCACAGCAAAACCCTTCCTCCTTTATCTTTTTTTCTCAATAAAATGGCAATAAATACTTATCTACTCTCATCCTTTTCTCTCCCCCTTGCAAAAAAAGGATAGAAATATTAATTGTATTCTTCAAGCAGGACAGCTGAGCTCTCCCAAGGCAGAGGAGAGAGCCCAGAGCACATCACAGGGGTTGGTCAGTGCCAGGCAGGGCAGAGCTGAGCCCTGCAGAGCCTGGTGGGCAGTGCTCTGCTGTTCCCTTGCACAGTACACCGGTCTCTAGCAGCCTAGACCACATCATGCTTGCAATCACACAATGTTTTCAACACCTACTTCTCCATTAGAATTGTAAATAAATTCTCTCTTTTTAAATCTCTCAGCATTTTGCATAATCAGAAAATAGCAAGCAAGAAAGCACTTGTTTTTCTCCTGAAAAAGGTAACTTGCTTTTCATACAACTGTTTTCAAACTTCCAGATTACAAGACTTGTTTTTCCTGGGTTTTATCTATTACCACCTTCAATGGAGTGAAACAATATTTACTTCATTTCTGCTTCTAATCCTCTTCTCACTCTGGAGTATTTTCCTGTGCTGTTTTTGACTAAGAAAGTTTTGCAGACACTTTGGAAGTCAAAATTAAGAGGAAATAGTTACAGCTGAAAACACACAAGAATTTCATCAAATCCTACACAGAGAATGAATAAAAAGACAAAACTTTCCAAGAAGGTTAGGGACAGTTTTTCCAAATCCAGAAAGTGCAGTGTCATTTYCAGGAGCCATGCAAACAAATAATCAAGGATTCCTCCAGAAGAGCCTCATGAAGTCCTTTGCTACCCTCATCACCCATTCTGCTGAATGTTCTCATTCCATGGGGTCAGTGGGAACACACACCAGAGGACCATTCTGCAGAGGGACCAGAGAGGAATGGGAGATACCTTCCTTACAGTCTCCTTGAAGAACAGAGCATGATAAGGAGTCCCTCCTTTAGGAAGGAACAGAAAACTTGCCCTTCATAAGAAGCTGCAGTGCCACACTGCAGGATTGTGTTCGCCTTGGGAGGAGTGATCCTACATGTCAGCAAGAGCTGTAAATTTGTTTGTCAYCATGGAAGATCCTCCTTCCATCACATATGTGTGATCAGATGTTGTAGATAATGCTGGTAAGCACCAGTCTGGCCTATTTTATATCCTGGTAATGCTTTTGTCTCCAGGGAGCTCAAAGAATTAAATGAGTAGGCACTCCCCAGCCAGAGTCCTCACATGACCTTTGGTAATGAATTTGAACATCCAGTTCATGAGGCTGGGTTCACAGCTATAAGAAGCTGTAGTTTCCATGCAGATAGATCTTCCCCAAAGAAATTCTTATTCATGGTGTGTAATTAAACATTTTATTTTTTCTGGGAAAACTAAAATCTTTAATTTCTAAAAAGGCTCTGCAGAACTTTCCCTCTTCAAGCAAGTACATTGACAGACAAACAAACTGCATTAATTCCTTTAGATTATATGGGTAGGGCCTTTATGTGGATTGAAATGTGATATAAATTTTAGGTTTCTTACTGCAATCCTATCAACATACTTTCATAAGAAAGGAGTTAGACTTTTCTAAGCAAATGTGATGAAACAGTTTCTTTGGGTGATGCTACTCTGTGTGCTTTGAGTAAGAAACATGTCAATGCATTGAATAGCTTTGTCTACTTGATACTCACACATAAATCTCAGGTTTTCTGTAAAGAAAGACCATTATTTTTTCACTCTGGTTGACATTGGGCCATTTAAAAGAAGTTGGCTGCAAAAGAGGCTAAGAGCTGTGTCTGGTCAGGAAATGAAAAGTTTCAGACTCAAAGAAGAAAATTATTTCTTTCCTGTAAAATACAGAATACATGTCCCACGGAAGTTTGTGATGTCAATAACATCTCTTACTGGCTATCCATTAAATCAGGTTTAGTCTGTTTTAAGTTAACTATTTTTAGTTAAAAGTGTGTATGCAATTGAAGAGTGATATAAAGCATTTACACAAAGACTGGCTCACGGATTTTACAGGTACTAGAGTTCTCAGAGGAAGCATTAAGGTTCAGGGCATCAAGGCATTTCAAAATGAAGTGCCTCATGGAAAATGAAGAGCATGGCACCAATAATGATCTGCATAAAGAAGCATCTTTAGTGCAGCTTTACACAGTCTCCCCAGYCTCTCAATGTGCAAAAAGGAGTTCWCTTTGTGCTTCARASAGGCTTAAAAGAAGCACTGGGTTAAAGAAACCCACAATAAAAATATCGATGGTTTGGCACAGCAATTTATTTACATTACTGATATTGCTGCTCTCATCTTTGTGAGAGCYCAGGAAAACTACTCTGGATGAAGCATAGGTTCACAATTTCCCATTTGGGGTTGTAATGATTTTTTAATGATAGTCTGAAATTCGGCTGCACAGTCAAAGGTGATACCTACTMCCAAAACAAATGAGAGCACTGGTGATTCTGCTGCTGGGGTGCCTGCCTTCACTGGTGATAAGTGGTAGAAATGACCTGTGCTGTGCTGTGATGACAAGGTACTGTATAATCCCTGAATTATTTTGTTATCCATGGAGAGGTAGCCTGCTGTCTTTCATCCAGCATTGATCTCTGTGATGCTAAAGAATGAACCTGCTGAAAACAAAATGCAGTACCTCAAAAAATACACCTTGGGTAAATAATGACAATCCAGATTTTGCAATAAAAAAACTGCTTGAAGGTCTGGAAAAGGGAGGCTGTAGGACAGAAATGTTTGGTCATGATAGTTAAAGGAAGAGGATGAATTTTGAGAGCAGCTAGCAAAGATGTTTTCCGTGATGCTTTTTTTTTCTTTCTTTTATTTATAAGGTTGAAGGGCTAAATGCCACCCTGTTTCTGTGTAGTTTGAACAGTGAAAGACAAAAAATATTTTCTTTTTGTGGTTCCCCTAATAATAACAAAACAGGTTTTGAYGATCCTTGGCAACTGATCCTCAAATCAGTTTTCTGGTGTGTTTAACCTTCATAGTAGACTCTCTGTAAAATCTGTTTCAAAATAAACCTTTTAATTCTTTTAAATGGGGAAAGCATGCTAAGGTCTTAYGCAAGGAATTTGCTAATTAGGGTACAAAATAGAAATATTTTTCAAGAAATTTAGGAAGAGAGAAAATTATCTGAACATTGTTTCAGTGTGGGATGTCACACAGATCAAGAAGAAGCAGCAAGAGAATAAGTTTTTAAAAAGGTAAATTATGTTTGTTCAGCCTTAAGATAGAAAAGAGCAGTACATATAGATTTAATGATAGAAGAATATGTTTCATWAATATTTTCCTTTCTTATATATAATATATTAAARTATTTTCCCCTTATATTTTTTAAGTGATAAAACTGACTCTAAATAGTCTTACACATAAGCTCTCAAACCACACATCTAGGCACTGCAAAATCATTTCCCAATGGCAAATTCCTTGAATGTCTCTCACCATAAAGGTAGTTGGGTTTCCAAGAATATACAGAATGGTCTACCACTAAATTGCAGATGTTTCATTGCAAATAGAGTCATAAATTTTCAGTCATAGAAAGATACATTTTTTGTAAGGGACGTTGCCAATTGTCTTTGCAAGGAGTGTGGCAGTAAGCAGGAAGGAGCTGGGACACTGCACTATGATGCACTGAGTGTCCCTCTGAACTCCCATTAGATTGGGTGGGTATCTTTTCCTTATGTAGACACACCTGAACATCTTACAGGACACTGATTTGGGTGGTGAGGCTTCATTTCAAGTCAGYATCCAGCAAGAATTTAGGTCACTTGTCTTTTGGAAGACCACCATTACTAAGTTATTGGCTATTCTGTGCTTTCAGCTGTGGGATGTTCTCTCTCATTTTGGCCAGGATATTCCATTGTGAGGTAAACTCCTAGTCATTGGAAGGGGCATATTCTTGCAAACATAGCAAATAGTGGCTAAAAACTAGCAGCATTTACCCCCAAAAATGCCTTGCAGAAAATATCTGATCACTTCTCATGGAGGATTTTAACCCCATTTTCTGTCAGTGTCTTGGCTATTCCTTGGAAGAGAGTCACACCATGAATTTGGTTAGAATCTATGCTTTCCATGCTGATGTAAATAAATTATAGCAATGATGGCGCTATTATCTTGCCTTCAAATCAAACTGTGTTATGGTCAGTAGATAAGCAGACTCTTCCTTCCACTCTCTGTGTAATATGAAAATTTTCCCTGGCTTTCTAAGATKATGAAATTTGTCATAAATTTAGAGGAAATCGAGATAACACAGGCAGGATTGGTAGTGCTCAGAGAGAACAAAAAGCTAACCACAGCAACACAGTGGAGGTTCAAAAATAGAAATACCTCCCAGAGCTGGAGAAGAGCAAGGGGCCTGTGAAAGYCATCCAAAGGTGAGAAGTAACCACAGCAGAATGAACCAAAGCCAAGCTCTCTGGAGCAGCCAGCACTTCTATCACAAAAAGGTAAWAATTATAAAAATATGCAAGAATGATTAAAGAATGCTAACTAGATCAATACCATAGTTCCATGAATCAACTCTCCAGCTTATTCTCCCACACCAAACCCACTCAGCATCACCTGAGTGCCTTCTCCCCTGTCCTGACACATTACTGAACAGTCACATAATCAAAGGAGTGCTGGCTCAGCCATGGACCTGGTAAACCTTGCAGAGGACACTTAAATCAAATGATACATTGCCCAGCCTGTGCTTCTGCATCCCAGTCATTGAATACCTTATCAAAGAGGCTCAGGCTCCAATTCCATTTCATTTATTTTTTTTTTTTATTGATGGAGTTCCAGCTCAAGCACCTATGTTTCATTCAGGTAGGCAGCATAATATTAGAAAATGGAATTTCCTCTTCCATGCCCCCCATTTTACAAGTAAACCCCTCAAGAAACAAAAATAAATCAGASAGAGATCCCTGAACAGACAAAAATTTCAGCTGCCTAGGTCAGGATCTTACTGATTTCCACAGGTATTACAATGAGGTATTTGAGTAGTTTAAATCAATAGAATCATTTTTGTCACTATAAGTTCATAAATCCCTACTAAACTACCTAAAATGCATGACTGCTGAACAAAATCTCAGCAGCTGTTCCACTTTTGCCTGTTGCTATAGACTGTACTGCTCACAGTATTCATGTTGTACTCCAGAGAGAATTTTGCATCAGACTTCCTTTTCACTAAATAAACTCACTGGTTCAGATGGCTACATTCAGCATGTTTGGTGTCCTTGGAAGGAAGGACCTACTGTCCTAGAGAGAGAAAAATCATTGCCTCCTCTTTCCACAGATCAATAAAAATTCTAAATTAAAAACAATAATTAAGGTTCTTCCACAAGTGCTTGCTTGTTTACTTCATTTAAGGGAGACAAAAAGAGAAGATTTGAATTTTCTTTCATGTGCCAATTACGAGTTACTTTACATTTGTACATTTCCCCAGACAAATACGGATTGTGCAGACTTGTGTCAAGAAGCTAAGGGCAGATAAACTTTCTTTCTCAATCTCATTTTTCCTATGCAGGATTTTAGGGTTTCTTGATCCTTCTAATTACCTACACAGAAAAGTAYGAATTTCTGTACATTAATAGAAGCTTTCTTTTCTGTTTTGATATGCAAATAAAATTTGGAGTTGCTTATATTTAAGCAGTTTTATAAATTCTGTACAGACCTCATAACTTTCCTCTTTGGAACAATCTTAAAATTTTCTAAAAATAACTTCCCTACAGCTAACTGTATTTTACTGAGATTTTTACTTTGACCTTGAAGCAGATATATTTTAAAATATAAAAAAAATATAATGAATAAATGTGCAATTTATGTCATACCTTCAATGTGACAGAATRTCCAGTAAATTTTCCACTGCATAAAAATAACCCCCTGACTATTAAGTCTGGTTTTCATCTTAAGGTAAATCAAAATGCTCCATATTTAGAAGAACTGAAATTATTTTWTTTGCTTATAAGCCTTCTCTCCAATTCCTGAAACAACATGACATGCATGAGGGTTTAACCAGGTGCCAAAAGCAAAGTTTTGTGTTTGTCTGCTTGTGTGCAGCTGGTGAGAAAAGATTAATAATGATCATGGTGATTACAGTCTTTGGTATTTTGGGGATTCTCACCTCCCTCTCAGATCTGGAATAGATAATAAATGAAGTACACRGCTGCACCCTGTAATTTAGATGTCTTCTGCCTGCATTTCTGTGATCTGGTTATCAGAGGGAGTTGTCTCTAACTCCTTCAGAATTCTATATGAAATTTCGGTGTTCAGAAAATATTTTATATGTCATGTTCCTGTTTTTGTGGTTTTTACACACTGAACACTTACACTATTGTAATTATATTTGTTTGCAATTATTGATTAGTCTAGATTATCACTTGATTAGGCAAATTATATAGGGCAGGATCAAATTGATCTGCTAAAATTGCCTGCAATTTTACAGCTCTTAGAGATGGGGCTCTGAGTCCTGCGATGGCTGAAAATGTCAAATGAAAAAAGTGAGCTCAGATGCCTTCAGGTAAATGAGAAAATGAAACCTATCTCCCATGCCCATTAAAGCATTWTCCAGTAAATAAATGGATACAGCTTCCTTCTCTAGAGCAATTTTGAGTTATTTCCTAAATAGAAAATTCTGGAAAAACTGTATTGAACAAAATTATTTACCAAGCTTCATGTAAAAATTGTTCCAGGATAAGAGAGGAGAAATAACTTTGGGTTTTTTCCTCATATTTCCTATAACTGAAAATTTATTTGGCAGATCTGAGTTTCAGAGACCTGACACCTCGGTGTTGTCCACACCTTGTATTAGGCAAAACAATGGTCATCTGACTGCTCTCCTCTGAAATTACTCCCGCGTCACCCTGGTTTTTTAAGCTTTTCTAAGCCTTCTGATGTTGACATTCTTGTGGTGAACTTTCTCACACATTTTCTGTAAATAATCCATTGTTTTGTCTTCCTTTATGGAGGAGGAGAAAGTTGATGGACTGTTGGTTTGACCAGTGTCAATGGAGAGGTGGCACTGTCACCCTCCAATCCGCTGTCACTTTCGGAAAACTGTAAATGTTGGAGTCAGACAATAAACTGCCCTTTTTCTTCCTTCACCCTGAGAACGGTGGTGTGCTKGTGTTCTTTCGTGTCATATAGTGACACAGCTGCAGGTATGGATTGAGGTAACTGATTCATCTTCAGTCTCTCTTCTCTGGTAGTTCAAAACATTTTACTCTTCCTCTATATGAACAAACCATACTCCCACATATATAGAAGCAAAAGGCAAAGTAAGGTTCTTGAATGCTTTCTAACACTTCAGTTAAAAAGATAATGACTTGTTCTCTTACTTCTGATCCTTGTTTTTTTGTTTTGCTTTTGATTTTGTAGGGTTTTTTTATTCAAATCAATTTATTTCTGCTATATCAGAAATAAGGAAATCTGCAACCTGATTTTCCAAGTAGTGATCTTTGGAGATATATTGCCTGAGTATTTTCTACACAAAATATATTTTGTACATATTTGTATATATTTGCTCTGTGGTCCAGGAGCAGTGGGCAGCTAGTCCTGTCTTCCAGAAGGATTTCCTACCCCACAAAAACCCAGAAGCCCAGATTTCAGAAGCCACTAGACCCCAAAGTTTGCTTCACACTACTGGTGCAAGAGAGGACAGATTCTGCTGCCTTATTTCCCCTCTACTGGCAGCAGAAAGCCAAGTATTTAGAACCTTAGTGATTAAAACTTAACAGTGAACTTTCTTACCACTCTGTGACAGCAGCAAATCATCATCTTCTTTAAAAGCCTGGTGTGAGAATGCACCCCCTCAGGAGAGATGCTCAGTAACTCTTTGCACATCATTATCTTGGTTCAGCCAGGTCTGACACTGATTACTGAAAGGGGCATGCATCCTTTATACTTAGAGGTAACTGCTGTGTGCCTGTTGCCACAGTGGATAAATCTGCTGTTTCACCATTAATTTTGATATGATGAAAGAAAAACCACTTTGAACACTCCTAAATACTTCAGCTTACATTCTAATAAAATTCAATAATAGACTTTAATATCAAGAGTATTACTTTTCTTGTTGCATCACCCCTCATTTATTTGGGAAAAAAAAACCTAAATTGAGTTTAAGATTAGTAAATCTCAGTGTTACACAGTTTTGGTGATTCCTTTCAAAATTAATGTAACATATCAAAATAAATACTGTCTTTCTCCTGCAGGTGTACTATAAAGCTGCTGTACAGGTATCAATTTCTATCACCCTTTATTTAACTTGTAAGACCCTATTTGCTACTCAGGTTGCAAACTTTCAAGGGATCAGAGACCCTTGGATTTAGTACTTGATAACCTTTTTTAAGGCTTCTAGAGATGACATATGTTGTATCTTCAGCTCTGAAAGAAATGTCCTCTCTCTGCTAAAAGACTGTGCTGGCTGGTTGGATCAGCCAAAATAAAGTGTCCTGTAATAGCTTACATGAAATATAATTTGCTCATTTATTCACAGAGACAGAAGTTTCAGCCAATGAAGGATAATTAATTTTCAGAAAATTAAAAATTCATTAAWTTGATGCTTTCATTGTATATGTGAACATACTCTTTTACTAAAAAAGAAATTAATGAGAAAGCAATATACATATTTTCAAGAAGGAATTCATAAGAATAAAAGCCTACTTTTCTATCAAGGTATGTCAAACAAAATGATTAAGAGCCTATAGGCTGTGGGAACACAGGTGAAAAGGACTGACAACATGCCAATACCCAGAGGAAAAAAAAGTTTCAAGTTTCCTGGTGGCTCTTATTTCACCTCAAGTATTTTTGGAAAGTTCTCTGATATTCATAAATATCAGAGCTTTCCTTGAAGTCATTAAAACTTTTCAATATAATTTGCAGCTTTTCTACTTCCTTCATTCTGTAAAAGTGCTAATATCCTTAAGCATTTATTTATGCATTCAGACAYTTATATTATTTAAAATCATGTCCCTTCCCCCTAGTGTATCTCATGGAAATGTTGTGTACTACAACTGTATACAAAACTGTGAAATAATATGACATATTTACTCATCTACTTTAGGAAACTACTCTGAACAGATGAAACTTAGAACTGCATAATATATATCCACAATCAAAAGAAAAATAATTCTGCTAAATTATCTGTAGATCCATGGAAAGTAATTAGTCCTTCAGAGATGTTTTAGGTACTGTAGCATACAGTAAGAGTACTACACTAAGGATAAGAGTTCCCTAACAAACAGTACTGCAGAACTGGCAAATGCAACTGAAAAAGTAATAAATGGGGAATGAAGATAAAGATAATGGAGTTCAAATCTATTAGTTACAGAGAAAATCCAACATTGTTAAAGCCAGAGAATCATATTCCCTCCACAGCGTTTCCAGTGTGATATTTTTTCTGATTAATGATCTATTATGAAAGGCATAAGCTCTGAATAAACTCCCTCTTATAAAGATACAGGCCTTATTTATCAGTGCATTGTATCAGTTTTTCTCCCTTTTAATTCCACTCCTTTCAGTGGAGTCACAGTGATGTACAAGGGCTAATCACAGTAGGATAGCAGTAAGCAAGATTTTCTCCTAAATTAGAGCATAGTGAATTATTTCTCCTTTCCCAAAACAGACTAAATTTTGAATGTCTCTTTTTTATTTTGTCTTAKTTGATCAACTACTTGCATAGATAGAAATGTGAGGGTGAGGAGAAGGTGGATCTGAATGGGACWAGGATTATTATTCTTTTATTTCTATTGATTCCAATCCATATTTTCATAATCACAGGGAAGTTGATGTTGTAAAGTACCTCTGGTCATCACCTGGTCCAGCTTCACCAGTCCAAGCAGTTTCACCTAGAGCTGCTTGTTCAGGCCACATCCAGACAGAGTTTCAATATCTGCAATGATGGAGACTCCAGAACCTCCCTGAATAGTCTGTTCTAGGTCACACTCAAAGATATTAACAAATATCACACAGAGCATCTGGGGAACTATATTAAGTATCTCTGATGTTTCTGACTGAGTTTTGGTTGTAGGAAGACAACAAGTTCAAAAAAAAAAATAGGCTAATATTAAATTCATAATTTGCAACTCTTTAGACACARAATTCCTCAATTTTAGTTTTCAAAACAGACAGGTAAAGGTCCTAATTAATCACCATTTCCATCCTGTCAAAGAGTCTCAAATTAGATATTTCATCAATTTTTTTCTCAAACTGAAAAAATCCTAGTAAGAGTCAGAATAATGCATGAGATGATGTGAAATAGAAAATAATATCTCAATCAATGCTTTGAAGTTAAAAAAAAATAGTTATGTATCATTGATGTGAAAGCAAAAGAAAATTTCTACTATAAATTTGAAAACAAATTGTGATTTTTCTAAGAAATATCATTCTCTAAGACTGCAAAATATCTTTAATAATATTTTTAGAAGTGCAAAAAATATATAATTTTTTTTTATGTCATTCTCATTAGTCTCTTTTTTTCTTCCTTCTTTCTTTTGTTTTTTCTCATAAAGAGAGTAGCACCTGAACATACAAGATCCTGAAAATAACAAACTCTTTTCTCTTCAACAAACTGTAAAGGTTAGGAAAACTCTATAATTATGCACAGTAAAAAAAAAAAAAAAAAAGTTTTGCTTTCCATTTAAAAGGCGATCCAATTTCTTCAGGAGCATTCAATTTCTTCTTTCTAGTTAAGCTGTTAGGCAAATCTAATCAAACCACACTAATTTCTGTTGTTGGGGCACTACCTGCAACTGTGTAATGGCTGATTCTCACTCCCCAGGYTACTTGACTGCTCTTAAATTTGACACAAGGCTAGACCAAGATTCACATTTATAGGAGGCCATTACCRAGCCCCTGAGAAATAAATTCTTCCAGCTACAAACTCAGCTTGYTTATTTATCTGTTAAAATAGTTGGCCCTGAGCCATACTGCTGGATGATCACCTCCAGACTATATAATTTGGGACAAAATGACTATTGGCCTGTGAGACTCCTGCATGTTTGGGAAGGGCAGGACACCTTCCCTCCTGCACGTGGCCTGCTAGGTGTGTTTTATAGGTGAATGGTCAGATTTGGGATTCCCAGAAAGGAATGATGTTTGTTATCACTCTGTCTATGGCAKCAGGTTTTAAGGATTTCTTTCTTTATATCAACTCACACAGCATGCAATCCCCTCTTTATGTCCACACCAGTATTCCAATTTTTTTTTTTTCCTGGCTACTTGAATGAAACTTTTTATGTTCTCATTTCCTGGATTACATGCTATTATTATCAAGAACAGTAATAGGTATTTTTAGTGCCTGGGATAGGAAAGGACATTCTTAGGGCCCTTCCCAGCTTTGGAGCTAGATTGTTGTTGAATTTAGCAAGAGGTGTGAGCCAGCAGCAGATGCCTTTGTAGGGACAGGAGCTCAGTTCACCCTTTCTTGTCACTTCTGAGTTTTAAGGAGGCAAGGGTTCCATCCTCTTTATGGGACTTGGGGTGCCCCAGCYCTGACACAACCAGCAGGTTGCCTTCTCATGTTTCACCAGGATTTCCATGAGGTTAGGACCTTAGMTGGATATTTCAATGAATCCAGAAACATGTATCACAGATGAATACAATAAACAACACAACATTGAAAATTTTCCACTCAGGTTTTCAGCCCTTTAAACACTTGTAACAGTGCAGTTTAGTRCCAGAGACTTCTACAAAAACAAACAAGCACACAATTATTTGTTCTTCTTTATTTAGGGATTGCATTTGGCATCTCAAAAAACAAAATAAAAAGAAAAACAGCCTTGCAGTTCTCTGAAATTAACAGAATGTTAGTTAACTAATGTTTTAAATTTTCYAGGAGGGAATTATAAAATGAACCTCTGATGCCACATAGACTCAAATTTAACATAGTTAGAATAACTGACAACAGAAAATCTCATATAAACACTGGAATACAAATAATTTTAAGACTCAAACTAAAGAAGTACATATTCCTAAGATGCACATTCCTAATTAACTCTTCCAAGGCTCTAAAATATCATCACCACTCTCCTTCCTCTCCCTAATATTTGAAGAACAATGAGCTTTTTGCAGCTGATTGACACTACAGAAGAATCAATTGCATTTTTMATTCCTTGCTACCACTTTTTAGACCGCTCTATGTGTTGTAGCCAACAGACTCTTTAAATCTATTCAAGAGCAGCACGCACTCCTGGCTACATACCAGCCCAGTGGAGTCATACATGCATATATTTATCTCCTATGCACAGTGTGTTTTCAGCCACCCAGACCCTGTGCTTGAAATCCTTGTGGCTGTGCATGATGCTCCCTAGAGGTGGCTGTAAATTACTGGTGTGAGAAATGGCCAAGCTAGCAGASTTTTGTTTAATTTGCCACAGCCATGAGCCAAAGCAAAGGAAAGYATTTGTGTAGGGTCCAGATTCTGCAGTCATCTCATATGAGCCTCTCCAGTGTACTCAGCACAGAGGAAGGTGCTTTCTTTCAGTAAGAGAGACAAACATACAGGTGCTGCACTGCCACTTCATTGGCCATGACTGTGTTATAATCACAGAATCATCATAGTTGGAARAGCTATTGAAAATCATCCAGTCCTCTCTTCAACTTAGCACTACCATAATCACCCCCAAACCTTGCCCCCATTGCCACATCCAGATATCTCTTGAACACTTCCAGAGACAATATCCCAGCACCTCCCTGGACACCTGCCCCAGTGCCTGATCACTCTTTCCAAGAAAACTAAAATTTCTAATATCTACTCTGAGCCTCCCTTGACACAATTTGAGGCCATTYCCTCTTGTCCTTTCRCTTGAGACATGCYRAAGATACCAACTATCTCCTTTCAGGTAGTTRTAGAGAACAGTGAAGCCCTCAGAAGCCTCTTCTTGAGACTAGACAGCCCCAGTTGCCTCAGCCTCTTCTTACAGGACATGTTTTTCTACATTTATGTTGCCTTATATATTAGAGCAGTACATAACAACAGCTCTATTATCATTAAGCTGCAAGGATCCCATAGCTTGTGAGTTTCATACCTTCTTAATGTTCCTTGTGGGCAACTCCTCTGAGCAGTGACTCTTCTTGATCCTTGCAGCAGCCATCTGACTCCTCCTCTTGCTACACCCTTTTATGGCACTGGTGCTTATTAGTTACAGGTGTTCTTAATCTCTAGTAATTGATCCCAGCTGCACCTCATGGAGGGGTAAGATTACATTCTACTGTGCCCCCCTACACATTTAGATTTCTAGATCTTCTTCAGCTTTGTTACCTTTCTCTGGACAAAATCCAGCACCTCAGTGGCCTTTGAAATATACTTGGGAAGMAAGAGCTTTTTGTCTAGAGTCCAAAAGGGAAGATCTCATAAAAAAAWTTTATTTCTTTATCACTCACAGCCTCATTTAGTCAGCTGACTAACACCTACTGCAACCATTCATTATAAATTTAGCAATGAGTCCATAAGGCAGGTATAATTTAGAAGAGGCTGAGGTAACAAAATCTATAAAAATATGCAGATCATGTTCATGCATTGCTGCAAATACATATGAATATTGAGTCTTACCATAATATCTGCAAAATATTCTCCACTTGATGCATAGCAGCTTCTGTTTGGTGAGTGATAAATTAGTCTAAAGTTTTCTATATGATAGCAATATCACTTTCTAAAAGAAGACAGAAGAGACTGGCATGTAGATCAACTGGGCAAATATTTCATGAGCAGAAACATCAAATGTTATCCAGAGTAATATTTATGATGATGATATAAGACAGGCCAACATCAGTTCCCTCACTGGAAGATTTTTGTAATACTGACTGTTGACAGTGAGGTTTCTTGTCCATATATATTAAAGTTACACATTTTCCTACAGAAAAACACTGCCAAACACAAGGATTTTCAAAGGCTTTTTTCTGTCATGTTTTACAWAGCAAAGGGCTGGTACCAGAGATACATGTCTTGGGGCCATGGATTTAATGGTGACATATGATAACAAATTTCTGGTCATTGTAAAATACCAGTGTAGGGTGCAATTATGGAAACCATTAAATATAAAACTTGCTTGCAGCTTCCCTGCTAACATTCAGTCCCCAAACTGCAGGCAGCACATGCCTTATATTAATCTACTGATAAAATCATATTACTAATATCTGCTCTGACTTTTGAGATTAATTTTCTCAACACACAAATAAAAGACATCTTTAATACTGCACACCACCTGTGGCTGAGCCCCTGCTGAGAAACTGTGCTATTCTATGTCAACCAAGTTAAATAAATTGTATTATGTGAAAAAGTATGAAATGATGCATCAAGCCACAAGAATGGTGCAGCAGAATCACCCTGGTTACCACGGATCATTTCTACATAGTTTTTTATTTGCTCATGAAACATAAGTATTTGAACTAAAAACAAAGGAAAAAAAAGACAAAATCCAAAATCCAGACCACCAATGAGGATGACTAAGCATTGGCACAGCCTGCTCCAAGAGTTTGTACAGTTGTCTTTAGCAGTTTTCAAGACCCTACTGTATACAGCCTTGATCAGACCTTCTTTGATCAGGAGGCTGAACCACAGATCTCCCAAGGTGTCCTTTTCAACCTGAAATACTTGAGGACCACATGTGCAAAATTAAGGACTGTGATTGAAACACTTTCAGTGGTTCAGGAAGAAAAACCTTTCTACCGCTTTTGGATTTTTTTTATAAATATGTAAAATATTTTTGACACTTAAGATTTCTAATAAATCATGTGTAAAAGAAAATGGGATGAAGCAAAGATTTGGCTAACTTTTATTTTTTATMTTTTCTAGAAAATAAGGTTGAAAATGTACTACTAGGGTATGATTCTGATGTCAGAGAATAAAAGAAGAATCTAGACCTGTGCTTCTGACTGACTCAGCATTTTTTGATGCAGGCTTCCTATRTGTTTAATATATTTTTATGAATTCAGATTCTGATCAAAATATCATCAGATTTCAGAGATATTTCTTGTTCCCAGGAAACGCTTAAAATTAAATATTAGCAAAAAAACTCAGAAAAATTACTTCATAGTTTGGAATTTTAGAGATTAAACATATTTATGAAGCATTGACATTTGTTGCTAATTCAAGAAGGTAAGGAAAATGATACATTTAAATTTTAATGAACAGAAGCAGTGGAATATTTTCTACTTACTGAGTAAAGACCAAAAAGGGAAAATGTTAGCAGCTAATACACTGAAAGATGAGAGTGAAATAGCCCTTTCTGAACTAGTAGTAACACATTTTAAATGACCCTGCAARCACCACAACATACACAGGGAATGCAGGAGCATGAAATTTTTATTTTTTCTGTTCTGAAGCCTACTTATCTAAGATGATGTTACTGAATTAATAAATGCAGCTTTTGATATCAGCAAATTAAACAGCAACTCATTTTTGTTCTATTCAGAAATCACCTTACATTTGGCTGGAAGAATAATGAGATTTGAGCTCCCATAATAACATTCAGAAACARCCTCTTCAAGTCCTTCCAGGCAGCAGTAGCAAATAGGAACTGTTCAAGTGTGTCACAAAGCTGTCAGCATACGAGTCTGGCTCTGAGAATGCTTTCAGGAGTTGCTTGGTGTGTGTGCAGGATATTTTGAGACGGGATTCAGTTTTAAATGGAGTACCTAGAAAACTTCCCTCTGATTTAAATGAAAGATGACTGTCTTTATGAGATTCCACTYGTTGTGGATGAAAATAAACAGTCTCTGTTTTCTTGTTTGACTAAAAAAGTGTGTTTAATGTCGTTGGTCTTCAACAAGATGAATCCTAAGGCAGATCTGCTACAGCTGTGTAAATCTACTCTATTAAGCCTAGTACCAGTTTCTGTGCAGRCAGAATTGACAGGGAGTGTTTTGGAACTGAATTCTTATCTCCCAGCTGAAGAGTTTTCAAGACATAATTACMAATGCAGCCATGTAATAAATGAAGAAGATGATAACCCAGAGCATGTAAGTGATACACACCAGATCAAATACTAACTGCTTAATAAAATTCTATTTAGATGAAAAAATATTTAAAATATTAGATCTTTTTGATTGAGGTATTGATGTGAATTCTAATGTTAAAAATATTTTTAAACAGTCAAAGAAAATAATTATTTACTCTGGTGGATCATAAATATGGATAGTTCTGTTGCTGTATGTCAACAGGTTTCTGGAATTAACTAAGCTCCTATTTGACATTCTTTATGCACAAAATAACTTTTAGGCATGTGATAATTTTAAAGTGTGTCCATGAAGCCCATTGGACTCAATGCTGTTTAGGGATAGGTGTAATGTTAAAAACACACTGAGTTGTATTCCTCAATAAATGTTTGCTAGTAATGAAGTCTAGTCTAAGAGAATTTTAATAACTTTGGGTTTATTGATTTAATGGGAAAGAACCATAGTTTTGTCTGAATATAAATAGCATGAGGTAAAAGGACCAGAAAAGAATCAATAAATTTAAGGCACCACAAAGTACTTAAAACAAAACAAAACAAACCCACAAGCCCGTTTCAAAACTGACTTGAACCCAGGACAATCTTCCTCCTGTTTATTAAATAAATAGTTTTTATTTTATTAGGTAACTAAAATCAAATGAATTCTATGCAATTTATTCAAACAACAATCTAATATTTTAACTTTTAAAAGACTTTGGGAAATTTTACGCAGGATTATGAGAAAAAAAAGTGTTTATTTTTCAATGTTTCAAAAGGAACCATTTAATTGCAGTAAGAGTGGATGTATATGTGCAGCTACATTGTCTCTTTGAACCAGTTTGTGGGTGTATTCATTATGTTTGTAGCACTGATCTAGAGAAACTTTATAATTGCTTTTAAAACTACAGCACAATTATGCCAGGACAGAAAATTCTGAGAGCTTTAGCTCTCTTTGTTCATTTTTATGCACATTTATGTTATTTTCTGGAGATCAAAACAGCTGTCAAGATATGGCAGTGCAGATATGTATTGAGGAGTACTCAATAGTCCACATTTATCTGAAAAATGTCCCTATCTCCAGTTTTAATCATCTTGATAAGATTTAGAAACCATTGACTTGATTTAGGTGACTTATGCCATATACAAAATGAAAAGGTTTCAGAATGGTTCATTATGGGAAGCAAATTTGTGAAATATTACTAACTAGCAAAAACAATCAATGCATTCATAGAAGCAAATCTTTATGATGGATGATTTTAATAGAAATAAAATATTTGTAAATTATTTTAATCAGGATCACTTCATTGTTTTGATTTACTAGGTAGATTATCTCAACCCTTATATCAACAGTGCAGGGTAGGTAATAACATTTAATAATGGAATAGGAATTACATGCCAATGATGATTTCTTCTTCAATCAATTTTGCACTGAGAAAAAGATGAATATCACTGTATCCTGAGGAAACATTCAAATACTATTTAACTTAAAGCTTTTACTCCTTGAACTAAAATAACTTGCATTTCCCAAGAACAGTCAAGTGTTTTACACTTTTATACATTGTACTTTTGTGGTAGACAAAGGAAAATAGAGATGAAATCAAAATGTTTTTTTAACAGTTTATTTTTTGTTCATCAGTATAAAATTACTACCTTAATTTCTATTTTGTTCAGTGGTATTGTGAGTAGATAGACTATTAAATATCACTCAGTTTGATAAAAATATGGTTTCATTTTTAATTGCATTAAATTTATTAATGTAATTAAATATATAATATTTATACTAAAAGGTTACATTTTTATTTTTTGAAGTATGAAAGCAAATTATGACATCCAGACTTAATAGGTATTTCCAGAAGTTCAAATACAGAGTAATTCTAAGACATCCTATTTTAYATCTTGTTCTGATTGAAAACTTTCTTGTTGGTTGTGCTTTCCCATTGTTGCCTACATTTCTAGGTTTCATGAATTATCAAAAACTAAGCTTTGGTTAGTTGAGTGGCACTGAACTGTCCGAGGAACAAGCAGGGAGGGAGTCCCTTGATTTAGTTCATAGATACTTTTTCACATGCCATTTGACTGTTGAGTTTGTGAAGACTTGTGCATCTTTTTCCAATGGGCATGGCAAAATCAGCCAAGTTGAGGTTGGTTCAGAGCTCTTTACCTCCTCTTTTGGCATCTGGCAGACACTGGATGGAGCACCTGCTATTTGTCCCAGAGGATTAAAAGCACAAGAGGCAATTCAGTCCCAGCAAGCCTTGAGTTACTTCACTTATATCTTCCTCTTGCTGTGCACACACAGAGTGACAGAAGATGCTGGTATTCTTGGTGATTATATAATTCTTTTGACCTTCCCATGATGCCATTCCTCTTTTTAAACATTACAGGCATTTGACTAATATATTATTGCTCTCCTGTAAAAATATTAAGCACAGCATTTTGTGGTTCAGAGAAGATGTCAGTTGTTGATAATGCTGGGTCATGAAAAGGAGTTGATTAATCAAAACAACACATGTGGCGTAATCATGAATGTGGCAACAGCTTAAAATGAGTTTAAGATAAACTGCCAGTTTGTGACAGTTAAACAGCCACAAACTATGCAGATATGGAAGTTGTGTTCCAATTTTTTTCCTTTTTAAAGGAAATAATGAATAATATTTTCATAGACAGTAAAATTTCATAACCTCTGGGACCTGAGGATGCAACTRGAAGCTTTGATCTCCAATTTAATATGGAGAGATCGTCATGAACAATTATATGCCACATTTGCTCCAGTTTTCTTTGAAACACTAATTCACAGGCTTGTATCCTGCATTAGCACCTGTGTTTTAGAACCAAGATTTCTAAAGCTGAATTTTTTTTGGCTCTCAGTAAAGTCCACTGTAAACTTGGACAAGGAACCAGCCAGGTATTTTAATCTGAAGTGTTTGTGACAGGYTTTTTTCCATCTTTAAATGTAATTGAAACTTTCAAATTACTGTGAGAAGAGAATTTGCAACATTATAATTATTCTTCTTCACTTTCAAAGATTAAGAAAAGTATGTTTACTATTTTAGAGGCTATTGCCCTCTCTTTAATTTTAATCCATTACTGATACTCTTGAATTAATTTTTTATTTAACAAGCCTATCCAAACCAGAGCAACAGCGCATCTGAATGAAGGTATAGAAATTTGTATTTGAAGAGTCCAGAGAGACATCAAAATATGACAACTTTTTCTTTTAAGAACCATACTGAGGTACTGAAAAGTGAATGAGCTTTAATCTAATCAATGAGAGAGGCAGCTCTATAAGTAATCTAAGCAATACATGGGATTTGCATAAATTTTTGATAAGAGAATTTCACRTCCCTGATGAGTTGTGTATCACTCTACACAATACTTTTGTCTGATTCAGAGTTTTCCCTTGACAGCTTCCCAACTCATTTTGTATCCAGACTAAAAAGATGATGAAAGCACAAATATCTGCTGATTCAAGCAGCATTGTGTTAATCAAGTAATASTTTTAGCTGTACTTATCAATTGTACTAATTACAAAGCCTCCTTACATAGATGTCACTACACACAGGTCTGAACACTTAGGAGGCCTGCTCAAACCACTAGGACTATATAAAGTTATGGCCCTTTGTAAGAGGGAGTTATATTCTGAAATAATTTCATCCTGGTGTAATGGTAAGCAAGAGTTTTGGACAAACCTTTCTCTAATAGTTGATGTGCTTCCCGGTAGGAAAGACACAAAACAAAACCAATATCATGAGCATTCTCCCTCTTGAAGAAAAATGAAAGCATGCACTGAAATTCTCAACATGCAAYCATATAGCTGTTAATAGGGAATCAAAACTTTTCTAGTTGAAGAATTCCTGTTAGTCTCCACAAGAGGCAGAAAGGGTTTTAGGCAGAAAAGCTATGATAAGCAACTTAAATCAGCACTTTGGGTTCCACTCAAAAACATCAGTTAGGCTGCAGATTATGGAACTATTTAAATGTGATAAAACAACTTTACATAAAGAGTACAAAATAGAGTAGCCTGAATYTAACCAGTTCTGTAATGCTTCAAGAAGCAACAGTTTCAATAGGAATGGACAAGATGCATTTTTAATTCCAGAAGTCATTTTATCTTAATAGCATTTAAAGGCACCAAAGTGAACAAAACTTCTTGTGTTTCTGCCCTCACTTAAAAAACAGAAAAGATGTTATGATTAAGGTATCAAACCACTAAACTCATTATTTAAAAAAAAAATCTAATATCTACATTGGGACAATCACTGTTATATACATGTACTGTTATGTACATGAGCAGTAGTTTGAATGCTTTAGGGTAAGAAATAAGGGTTTTATAGGTAATAACACATATCTAATGATAATGAAAATATGTCTGTGACTGCCAAAGCTGACATAAATACCGAATACATTGTTCTTATCAGTTTTATAATAATGTGGAAATCAGCATTTTTAAAGGATAAGTATGCATATATATTTCTTTCTGACTCTGTATCAGTCATTAAGCTCAATTTTATGATTTCTGTTTTAGTTTATATCCCTTCAGATCAGGAGAAGTWAACTAATAATTTAGATGCTACTTATAGCTTAGAATATCATCATGAACTATGAGTTATGTAAGTTATTAATGAAAGAGCCCTTTGCCTCAAATGGAAACAAACTAGTTAAGTCATGTTGAAAGTAGCAATATCTGCCTCACTCACTGAGAAATAAAACAGCATTTAGGAAAATGACACAGAATACTKACAGCAGGAATGAATACCTCTATATTTTCATCCATACCAACAGTGAAATTCTCCTGCCATGATAGCAGCCTTTTCATGACAACAYTTTCATCACAGATCTGGAGATGGATGAAGGCAGTTATGAGACAAATTGTTATCCAATACTGAAGGTAAGTTTTGTTCCAGCTCCTTTAGAGCTTTATGAGACACTTAGCTCACTAGGTTATTTTATACCTTTCTATGTCTCCATTTTGTGGGATCAGAGCTTGGTAAGCAAAGTTATATGAGCCCTCGGCTGATCTGCTCAGGGATTTAATTTTCCTGAGTCCATCAAACTGAAATATCTTTTAAAATTTCTAGCAGGATATTTGGGAATCTCCCATTATCACAACAATTCTGGAAATACAAAGATATTGGAGGATTTTTCTTAAAGGCTTTCACAGAACAGAAATTCTACAAAAGAAAACTCAGATTTTTTTTTTTTTTCATTTAAATTTAGGGCTTGGAGTTTCAATGCACTACTTCTTAGCCAAGGAGACGGTTCTGACCCCCTCACTTTTGTGTATGCACTTGAGAGGAAAAGAAAATGAATTTCTACACTTAACCTGAAAAGATAGAATGCTTTTTCACTTGATGAGATGCATTTGTGCATGTAGCAGAGGAATTTCTTTGGATGATTAAGAAATTATCTCTGGTACATTTGAAAAATAYGTCTCTCTCCTTATTTCAGTAGGATACAAGGCAGTCTATTTCTTCCTTACTGCCTACTGGAACACCCAAAAAGCAAAAGAGTTTAAAAAAAAYTGTGCATAGAGCTAACATGTCCAGAAGCCCTTAAACTTGCAATTATCAACTCATCTGTTTTTCAGAGTGAGAAAAAATAAATAGGAATAGGAATATACCTGCTGATGACAATAAAGTTACAGTGCATCAGATGTATCAGTAAGTTACAGGTACTGATAATTGTTTTGAAGCCTCTGTTGAAATTTGGGATATCAAATAATAGACAGTTCTCCATATGTGTCTCAAGCTGGAATGCTCAACAAGGCTGCAGTTTGTGGCTGACAGAACAGAAAAAAGACAATTTGTTTCTTCTCACTTTTAATTAAGTCTCTGAAAGTTTTACACAGCAGTGAGGCAGCTCTCCCCATTAGCTGTGCTGCTGTTCTGCAGCAAGCAGCACATTTTGACAGGGATGCATTTTATTCATGTTATTTTCTCAGACTATCCTCTGYATTTGGCATCTATATTTTTAGCTAATCAGTTTTTTTTTCCCCTTTGGAAAACCATTTAAAAAAATTGCATTGAGAGAGCAAATAGAAATACTTGGTGGGAAAACAACCTAATTGCTGTTGATTATTAATGTTGAAGATACAGGCTTTTTACMAGACCTTTATGCTTTAATTCTAATTATTATGATTGTTATTAGTTTGGGCAGATATAACTTGTCATTAACTTTCTACAACAATGTTTCCATTCTGTTTTCCTAAAAGGATGTTTCCTGTTTCATGGTATACTCAGAGAATTGAGATCAAATGGAATCCTGTGCTTGATACTTCAAAGCTTTGCCCTTCTCAATATGAGAAAATTGAACAATTTCCTTGGAGGACCCTGAACAAATATTTTTATTTTCCTAGTTCCTCTTGCTAATATTCCACCTCAATTTTCMTTAACATTCTTACAGACCAGAAAAGATTTTGTGTGTGGATGGCTGGCCTAAATACACGGTATATATAAAACAAATTCTGCATATTTATRTCTCCAGATTAATGCACATTTCATCCACTAATTGTAGCTATTGAAATAAAAAGTGTGGTGTTGCTTTTCTGMAAAATGTTGTACACAGGTTATTTCTGAACCTTTATTTACAAACACTCACATGACAGTGAGGTGTTTACATAAAAGCAGCATAGGATTAATGAAATTAAGCATGTAAAATCACTAATTTCTTTAAAATAAGAAAGACTGTTCAATATCTGGGGTAGATTAACTTTTACTAAAAAACACTCACCCAGGCAGTCAGTCACTCCCACTTTGTGTATTCTTGAATGAAAAATAATAGGTGGGATCGATGACCAGAAAAAAATAAATAGTTCTTCCTTACCTGTAAAAAGAAATTCACCTAGCAAATCTAATACAAATGTTCACTTTTCTTTGCTACATTTAGCAAATTGTCAAGGAGTCAGACAAGTACTTTCTTACAGCCATTTTTGCACCAAGAAATTAGATCCAAATTTTAAAGGGCCTGAATTATTCCTATGTTGAATATGGGACTMTTTTACCATTTCTACACTGTCATAAGGGAAAGATATCATTTATCATACCATAGTCAAGAGTTTCAGAGCAATAGCTTTTATTTTTCTCTGGAAAAAAATCTTGTAAAATGTACATACCCTTCTGAAAAAGAAGTTGCAACCTCCAGATTGTCCATGTGGTGTGCATGGAGCTCTGCCTGAGGAWGGGTGGGAAGCTGACCTGGAGTTTATGGGCAAGGACTAAAGGGACAGCAGGGACAGGAGACATTATAATGGGGATCTGCTGCAGGCTGCCTGACCAGGACAACTGAGCAGATGATGCTTCTGYAGACAGATAGGAGCAGCCTCACATTCCCCATGTGGTCCTCATGGGGAACTTTAACCACCCTGATACAGGATGGAGGAACAAAACAGCAGGGCACAGGCGATCCCAGAGGTTCCTGGGATGTGCTGATGATAACTYCCTTCTCCAGGTGACACAGGAKACAACAAGGAGAGGTGCTGTGCARGACCTTGTTCTCACCCACACTGAGGGGTTGTGCTGGAAAATGTGAAGGRGCATCCTGGGCTGCAGCCTGGGCTGCAGTGACCAYGGARCAGTGGAATTCAACATCCTTAGGGATGTGAGGAGGGTTTATAAACAAGCTCACTACCCTGTACATCAGGCAAGCAGACTGTGGGATAAAGTCCTGCAAGGAAGAGAAGTACAAGAAGGAGATGATCAGAGGCCTGGAGCAGCTTTGCCATGAATATGGGCTGAAAGTTGTTCATCCTGGAGAAGGCTCTGGGGATWCCTTTCAGCAGCCTTCCAGTTCCTAAATTATGCCTGGTAGAGAGTTGAAGAGGGACTATGTGCAAGAGCATATGGTGATAGGACAATGGACACTGGCTGTACCCTAAAAGAGAGCAGATTTAGATTAGATGTAAAGAAAAAACATAACTGTGAGGGTGGTGAGACACTGGAGCAGACTGCCCAAAGAAGCTGTGGATGCCTCGTTCCTGGTGGTGYTCAAGGCCAGGTTGAATGGGGCTCTGAGCAACSTGGTCTAGTGCAGTGCTCTTGCCCATAGCAGGGAGTGYTGGAAASAGATGATCTTTRAGGACCCTTCCAACCTAAACCATTCTGGGATTCCATGAGAAACTATTGGCTCTTATCTTTATGTAGATTAAACAAAAGCTAACCAGGTTGCAAGACAAATTTTGTAACAAGATTAACACTCAGAGACTGAGGCAGCTCTTCAGCTTGCACAGGCTGCTATTTTATGTGTTGGAGAGTGCTGGTGACTCCCTCCCACAGCTCTAGGAGCCCAGAAGACCTTTAGGCTTAAGGAAGCACCACCAAATCAAGTCACTCTCCTGAGCGAATTCACTGTTCCTCTTTTTAGTCAAATTTCCCATCTCTTGCTCCACTAAGAATTACTGGTWGTATTTTTCAAGTGCCCAGCTAAGAGTGCAGCTGACAGATTGCTGTCAGTGCACTGTACCCATTATGCACTAAATTCAATGTTTTGTGACTACTGCCCTACTTTCTGCTCTTAATTCCTTAGTTTTATACTTTTGTCTCCTCCAAACTCTTCTAGGATGAATACCAAAGCACAATAGCACACACAGCAGGAAGAACTCACCAAACTCTTGCTTCAGTGTTGTTATAACATCTTTTTCATCCCTGGTCTCTGTTTAATAAATTTACAAGTTTCAAAAAAATATTTTTTATGAAAATGAAGTGTGAACAGTGGGAGAAAAAAAAAGGCTGATTTCTACCACAAAAAAAAAAAAAAAAAGCCTGATAAAATTAAAAAAAAAAAACCAAAACAACGAAAAAACAGCATTTTCAAGGGGCCTAATCATCACTGACAATGCTAAAAAGAGGTCAGTTTATATAAATCTCCCATGGTTCATCAAATCTCTGTATATGTTGAATTTTAATCTTAATTTAACACAACAACAAAGCCATCAAGAAGTCAGTGGCCAGATATCAACATCCTAATTGTCAGTGGTGTTGCTGATCTCAGTGACAAAGCTTCTGCTGCAGGGTAACCCAGTTAGCAGAGGAAGAGATTTGTGTTGTTCAAATGTCTTCCCACTCAGWGACTCAGAACGTGCTGGAGATCTCACAACCATGTAGTGGTCCATASTTAAGTCAGGCATTCAGATGAAATTTAACTCCGTAATATTCTTTCAGCACACAAGTTTCTCTCTGAAGAGATAACACATTAACCCTTTTCCCAAGTACAGTTCTTCAAAATAYTACTATATTAATGACTTCATATCTGAAAGTATTGTATTAAATAAAATATCTTTTCAMCAACAGAATATGAGGAGTAGATAATATTTTTTACTAAAGGCTTCTGGAGTAAAACACTGACTGAAGAAGAGATAATGGAAACATGAAACCAAGAAAGGGTTTCCAGTAGGATTATGATGAAGCTAGAATAACATGTAARATAACAAAATATTCATTCTGAGTCTACTTGATAAGGTCTTCTATTTTTTATGTGTCTTTAAGAAAGTTTTTTAAACTAAAATGTATAATAAAGGCAGCTGATTACAAGAACCCAAACAAACAAACAAAAAAATCCTTTCAGAATTGACTACACATTATAGCACAGAAACTTTTCCAACCAAAGCCTTCCCAAACATTTCATCACAACTGAGAGATGCAGAAATTTGTTTGAGAATTTTGTTTGAGAGATATAGAAATTTGTTTCAATACTTGCTGGTAAAAAATTTCTGGTGAGTTTATGGATTAAGAGGGAATAAGCAGAYACTGAATAAAGCTTAATGAAAATGTCCATGAGCCATGTATGCTTTGAAGAAAAACCAGTGTCTCTTGGTAGTTTTATGATTGTATGACAGAAGACTTTTAAAAAGGCACACAGGATTTAAAGACTACCAAGAAATGAAACATCAAAATATATGTTATTAATGCTTCTATAATAACATGTAGGTAACCTCTCACAGATGCAGAGCATTGTTCCAACAGTGGACTATAGAAAATGTTTAGAATAGATGCTTAGTGTTTGCCATGTTCAACCTACATTAGTGTATTTACACACAAAAAACTGTGAACCTTGTTTTTCTGTTAAAACAGCCCCCTCTGAAACATTGAATAAGGCTCTGCGGACCCCTGCTGAAATACAAAGGTTAGCTCAACTCTACAACAACCAAGTACAAGGAAAAGATATCGTTGCTTAAGGTCATGTTAAAAAAATGTGATTTTTTGACTGTAGACCTAAGTGCATATCACATTGTACTCATTTTACAGCACTGACTGCTCACTTTGTTTGCCCTTCCTCAAAATGTTCACATTTATGATAGTATCTTAACAGATGAATAAAAAATGAAAAATAGATGTAAAACTTTTAAGAAACCATGTTATCAGAGTGGCATAGATTGATAGCCTCTCTACTTTATTTTGTTTGGGTTTAGTCAGCATTATAGTTACCGTGCATCAGATCATAAGCAAGAGCAAGATTTTTTTTCCTGCTAAATAAAGAATTATCTGAAAAAGTTAATAATTTCATTAATTCTTCAGGAAAAGGTCCACACTAAAGTTACTAGTGGTTTGATAATTTCTGCAATCTCTTTGTCTCTTTTTTCCTGGCCCTGTCAACCTTGCAGGCTCCATTGAAGAAGGGGGCGTGTTTGTGGCCAGGTATTGCTGCTGCATGTTGGGAATTAAAAGATTATTAAAGTAGTAAACTGCACTTTTTGATTGAGCCTAATATTGTGTCATGGTTGTAATTAGTAAATTACAACTGGGGTCCTGAGGGAATCACATATTAGAGCTRTGTGATTACTCAATTTGTTTGCTCATGATTAATATTATTGCACTAAACATAAAAGGAAATGATTAATGACTTATCTACAAATTACTTCATACTGCTGGTAATGGTGCAGGATAGAAGGTAAATGTGCTTGGAAATTGGTTTACATAATCAGGGAAATAAAACTAGTGCTGATAAATTTTCTGGTAAAATGATGCAAAAATAATTGTCCTTCAAGGAGTAATAAATACATATAAATTTTATGTCATATAATTTCAAATATATTTGTCAAAATACTTGCATATAACAAAAAAAAGTATTAATGTTTCCTGTCAGACTTTGCAGCCTCCTAAGACACTTTACATACTTAATTTTTGGCTTGCAGCAGAAACCAGCAGTGACATATAGGATTTAGAAATAGGCCTGTTTAAATAATAAATTACATAACCTAGCTTTTTTCCTAGTACAGATTTGACTTTCAAGCTTGGATATATTAGAAAATAAGATAGGTATATTTTGTATCATTTGTTCCTAGTTAAATTGCTAYGATTTTAGGGGCCTTAACACAAATAGTCAAAGTCATTACATCAAGTATGCATTGTTTTTCTCATGAAAAAAACCAATGTTCTCTCATTTTTCTGTTGAAGGCTCTTTTCAGGATGAATAAGTGACTAGAGGATAACTTAGTGTTCATCCTGATTAATGTGTGAAACCTACAATAGAAGGCAGCCAGACCTGGTAGACTTTGTGACTCAGGGAATTCCATGAGAATGGAATTCCTCCTGGAATGTAGAGAGGACCTTTGTTCCTCTAAGACCTTGTGGTGTCCACCATCCAGGACTCATGGATGCAGAGGCTCCCTGTGGCCATGCCCCATCAGCAGTGAGGTGGAGAACACATTAACTGCCCTCAATAAGCCTCTCTTGTTCCAGCCCCCTGCACTTCCCATGCCTGTTTCCCCCATCATCTGCATCCCTCACTTTCTCCACCTGTGTTTCATCCCAAATCAACGCCCTGTTGTTAATTGCACTTTCCCTGCTGGACTCGTTTTTTACACCTGGACTCCAGTTTGGTATCTCACAGATTGTGGTTGCTGAGGGTTTGCTGACCTTGTTATTTCTCACTTCTGAAAGATCCCCAGCTGACCCTTCAATTTTTTATAAGCTGTGGCCATCTCTCCCTCACTGGTGAGTAACTAGGTGCAAAATCTGCCCATTATTCACAGTGCACCCAYATCACTTGTCAGATTCTCCCTCTGTTATCTGTCATACCCAGCAATTTCTCTTGCCATGTCCAGCAGCTTCTCACGTCCAGTTTAGTTAGTTAAACCCCAGGCCATGCCCTAACATGTGCCTGTTTACATTTATTGTGCCCACTCTTCACAAGAATTTCACTTATGTTTGCCTGCTGGAATCAGTTAAGAATGGACCTTTTGGTAGCCAGACTGKATTAATMATTTTTAACACTTACTGCTCAGCAKCRGAGMWCATAGGAAATKAATTATTAAACAGTACATCTTCTCAAAAGACCTTCAGATTCTCATTTTAAAATGATATTTTTATTTGTAAATTAGATTTAGAATAGGAAAGTGATGCTTTTTGTAGGCAGAAGGAGAAGYAGATCAAAATTTGTGTATGACTAGGCATCTAAATTTCTGGAATGGATGAACTTTCTTCTGAAATATCAGCATATAAATGGAAATCAAACAATGCAAATGCATTAGATAATGCACAGGAGAAAATGAAGTAATGTCAATATACTAAATGTATGCCTTACATTTGAAAATAAGATTTATTTCATGCTTTGCTTATGTTATTGCAGTAGAAACATCACAGCAAGTAACTTTATTGARGAAAAAGCAACCAAACTAACAAAAAMCAAAACTAAACCAGGGCTAGATAATTACAAATTTRTACAATCACTTCACATTTTGAGGTTAAGATAAGTTTGGAACACAGTTAAAGATAATTTCTTTTTTTGCTAACAGTGTCATTTAGCAAGGATTTTCCCTGAAAGATATTGATGCCTTGCCTAACCTTTCTAATTGCTAAATTGAAATGCCACCTATGATTTAATTATGTGCATATACAAATTTAATGATCTTTAAGTAAGACTTCTTGGCTGTAGTCTAAGAAAAAAMCAAGATTTTGATTTCATCTAAATCACAGTATTTTGAAGAAATTTATACTTTTCTCAATGTTATTGATCTGTGTTTTATTAATAATRTMATTCACTTTTGAGATTTTACWAGTGAAACATAAAATAATCAAAGTTGTTATTTTTATATGCTAAAACCTCTGATAATTTAGGGGGTCACTAAAGCCCTGATATGACATCAAAACCAAAGAAAAATTATTATGGAGATCACCAGGCAGTAATACCAAAAGTTTTCATCATTAGATACATAAATACTATCAAGTACAATATATTTTATATATGAAAATTTTACCAGTGAATGCTAGTTAGACTTACTGATCCTGAAATCACTTTGTGTATAAAAAAAAAGGGGAAAAAAATCTTTTCCTACCTACTACCAAAATTTCACCCAATACCAACATTCTCAGAAGATGTTGGAAGAAAWTTCTATTTGCCTGACAAGGAGGAAGTGTTTTTCAATGCATATAAAATCTCCAGTTGTGTACTTCACTGAACTCTTGCGTGTAAGAGAGGTCTGGGCACAGAATTTATTTCAGCCAGGATGTACTTGTTACATTTATAATTATTTACATAAAGTATGGTGTTATTTGAATCCTCTTTGCCCAAAACCCCACTGATAGGTCCAAATGAAAGAGAGAGGAAATATGCAGAAAGTGGAGGAGTTTGTAGGAAGTGTTCAGTCCACTAAAGCAATAGTAAGGTGGCAAAAAGAAAAAAACCTGAAATTTGATCAGGTGCAAMAATGTGTAAAGATTGGAGAGTTCACTAGCCTGATCTCCTGTGATTATTTGACACTTGCACCACCTCAGCATTTTGGTTGGGGTCTACTGCTTTTAGAGAGCAGCATCACGTTCCCAAGGCAATCAGTACTGTGGAACAGTCTGTTAACTCCAAGGCACAAGTTTTCAACRAACCATGTGGATTTTTTCCCTCTGTTTTATGGTTAGCTTCATATATTTCTCATTATTCCTACACAGTTTAAATTTGCAAGCAAGTCCATGTGTTGTTTCTTCTGAACAAACCATGTCCAGAGAAATGTAAAAAGAAAACCAAATAAAAACATGCATATTTTTAGAAATGAATGCTGGTGGAGGTTTTTAATTATGCTGGAAATTCTTCTTAGTTGCTTAGCAATTTTTTCATCTCTCTCTGAGCCCCATTCTTGGAGCTGTGATGCTGACCCTGCACCTGCCTGCAGAACTGCAGATGGCTGGTGTAACACCAGCTATTGACTTCAAAACAGGAAGAAGGAGGAGGAGAACSAGATTGCTTGTGAGATGCACACACAATTCCAAAATGCTAATTATTGGTTCCCTAAAATATTAGGAAGGTTTGTGCATTTGCAACTGGGATTTGTCTTCATGCTTCATTAAAGTCCTAATGTATACCTTTGGTGAAGAAAGGAAATCTGGTCAGAAATTAAATATTTTAGTTGTACACAAAGTGACTTGCTGTGTTGTTCAATAGTATATTCAGCTTCTTTCAGTGATAGAGTCAGATGCAGGAGGGAAAACAGCATTTACAGTAGCTTAAATAATGACCCAAGTATGTATCTATTTTTTCTAGTAATAAAACAGAACCTCAAAATAAACATAACTTAAATAAACTCACCATCTTTAGCTTTTAAAAAAACCCAAGGAATTTAGCTGAAGCTAAAGGCTATGTTACTGTCCTTATGAAGTTATAAAGAGAATATTTAATTAAGAATCGTGGATGATTAAGGCCAAGAAATAGAACAAAATTTGGTATCTTTCCAAAGATATAAAATGGCAGAGCAATAATAGCTCTACCAAGCAAAATAATTACCATCTCTATGATAGAGGTTCACATTCTGAGTACAAAAACACACACATACATATGCATAATAAAAATTTGAAAAACAGTGTTTTTGAACCTTGCTCATACTCTATTTTTATATAGAAAATATTTCTAGTCYCTGTTACCTATATATGAAAAAAAGCTTAAAAATATGATTGTAACATCCTGCAGAACTTCATATTTCTGAGTGCAGAATTCAAGGCCAGTTGACACATACTTATTAGGAGTTTGAAATCATCCTCATGAGTTTGAAGATACTTAATTTTTTTTTTTACTAAAACTCTACTTTGAAATTTAAGACTCATTCATGGAAACTATGTGTTCAGTCTCTTTCACTGCCTTTACTGTAAAATGGAAATTGCTGTTCAATGGCCTAAAAAGCCTGGAGACCAAGATTTGTCATGGACTACATGTTGCCCTAATTGGTGTAAAAGCAGTCTGTGAAATGAACATTGAAACAGGAAATTTTGAACCTGCACTTTTTTTTTTAATGTAGTAATTGTACCTTAGGCCCTAGGATGTGGAGCTTCAAAGGGCACCCCAAGAACTGCAGAGTCCTTTCACTGCTGGATTTAGGACACTTGAACCTGACTGAGCTGCCCCCTTTYATCCCATGGAGTATCATGGTGGAGGTGATATCCACACTGCAATTTGATGTCTACCCATATTACAGAGATATTGTGCAATCCCAATCCCCCATTTTTAACTTTTTTTTTTTGGTAAATTTTTGTTCAGGTCTTTAATTACTTATAAGTGGAAATACACCATATTGTCATTTGATATAAGATATTTAGACCACATAAGCTACTTTAGCTCCATCTTTCAGTGTCAATAGAAGAAATATTTAATTTAAAGCMTCTCAAATTTAACAGGAAATAATAACTACAAAAATGTGAACAGAAATTACTTGTCTTGATTTTATATATTTTTGATCATACTTAAATTTATTTTAAAAAACTTTCTAATTCTTCTGTTAAAAAACTATTCTTGAATATTATAAAAATAATTAGTGTGAACATAAATTCAACAACAAACTTTGACAATCCTTAATTCCAGTGTAATTATGTTTTTTGCTTTAAATTGTACCAAGGAACAAATGCAAGATTTGCATCTTAAAATATTTTTTAAATCTACTTTTACTTATATTCATACTTTCTCATATATACAGARTCATAGTTCAGGGGATATTATAAAGAATACACAGAACTCTACAGGCCCTGAGAAAATGTATTTATTGGTGTTTCTTATAAGCMYCTTTAAGTACTGAAAGGCCACAATAAGATCTTTCTGGAGCTTTCCCATTTTCAGACAAAACATCAACTCCCCCATACTTTCTTAGCAGGAAAAATATTTCAGACTCTGCCCATCTCCATGGCCCTCATTTGGACCTGATGTAACACTCATTACTGGTTTCCATTTGGACATTGAGAACATTTAAATGCCTATATATTATGTGTTCATATATGCATAATAAACTTCTGGTGCTTTTCAGCTTGCACACACATATATATGTATTTAAAAAATACATACTTTGGTTCAAGAGATATTTTTCTAGAGGTTTTTTGTAAACTTCTGCTAGGTATACTCTCCCATTATTTTGGGGAAGAATCTTCAAACCACAACTTAGTTACTCCAGCAAATATCACTCTGCTGTTTGCAGCACAGTATAATCTTTTTCTTGTGGGTATCAAAGAGAATGTAGGCTAATAAAAGACACAGAAATAAGCAGAGTTCTGACACCCTGTGAGTAAGATACCAAAGTCAGTTYCAGCTCATGTAGCAGCTAAACAAAAACCTCTTAGTGAAACTTGAAACATCCAGTTTTTTATACATGCAACCCCGACTCTGCTCCTTTGTGTTCATTCCCTATCTCTTCAGGATGCTTACAGCTCYCAACAATGTCTACTGACATAAAGTCTTAGGGTCAGCATCAAATCCCATTAAAATAATCTGAAAGCCTCCTTTGAGTTGAATGGGTTTTAAATCAGACTCTTACTAGACTCACCTAGTGGAGTAGTAAATATTCATAGGTGGATGAAAGAAGAAAAAATCTCTCTAGTTTTGAGTCAGGCAGGAAGATAATTTGATTGTTGAAGGATAATCTACTTGTTGATTGAGAAAGACTCATGGAAATTCACTTTTAGGGCATGTGCAGGACATGGGCAGGTAAATAAGGTATTTGCAAAAAAAAATCATAGCAGCATACGCCACTGTCCAAAGCAATCCCTGCAAGATACTTAGAGTTCTTATTTTTTCTTTAAACTAAGTATAATTGAAATTCTTGTGAATATTAATTGATGGTTTTTAACAAGATCTCTGACTACTAAATATCATAAATTGACACAGTTTAGTAACCAAGAGTAAAGCAAAGACATTTCCAAATATTCTTCTAGTTTTTCTCACTATTCCCAGCAATTCCATTCATAAGATGCTGCTCTCAATGATACAATCTGTTTCATCCTCATGTCATAAAATAAAGTCTTACTGACAGTGGGGAAATCAATATTCTCTTTTGTACATAATAGAATTGAAAGTCTGGTTAGTTTGAGTGGAGACTTGGCTAGAAAGCCTCAACATGCCTTTTTAATACATGAACTTTTCACTATGCAGAGTGATTGAGATAGGGAAAGGCAGAAAAACTGAGAGAAGTGGAGGTTAAAACATCATATGCTAWTAAGACAACAGGAAATTGGTGGGGGAGACTCTTTTCTTTTGCCCCAACACAGGCAAAAGGTGTCAGAGTGCAGAAGTTGCACAGTTTTGACAATATTAGTCAATATTAGTTTCATATTAACAGCATTCAAACCACTTTTACAAATGTGGTGTTGTTTCTGAAGTGCTAACTCCGACAGCAMGCTGAGGACAGCAGCAATAATGATAACCTTTGTGCAAACAGAGGTTTCTTCCTTCCATCCTTCTGATCACAGAGCCATCTGCAGGTATGGAGAGAAAAATCCCTTTAACAGGCTCAATACAGGCTGAGCACCCGCCTCTGAGGATTAGCACTTTGGAAAAGCCCTGAATATTAGCTTCTGTTGTGTTTTAACCCCAATATGTATCTCTGCCCCACACAGCCCTTATCACTGCAGGATGTGCTGCTCCCTGCCTGTCTCTTATACACATGTAGATGTGTATAAGAGACAACCCCAATATGTATCTCTGCCCCACACAGCCCTTATCACTGCAGGWTGTGCTGCTCCCTGCAGCTCCTGGGGGAGAGAGCAGGGAGGGTAAAGCAAGACAACTCATGGGAYRAGATAAAGGCAATTTAGTAGGTAAAGCCAAAGCTATACATGCAAGCAAAGCAAAAGAAGGAGGTGATTCACTGCTTCCCATGGCTATGCAGCTGCTTGGAGCATTCCCTAGGAAAGCCAGGCTCCTGACCAAATCAGTAGCCAAATTTATAAAAAAAATTTAACAAAKATTTATTAGMTCAATAACAAAAATAGAATTTCGRAAAACCACCACAGCCAGGACAGCATCAGCCCCGGGTGCAGGCGCTGGGTGAACCACCAGGATCCGACTGACRAAGTGACAGYGTGTCCCCAGGAGTYCACCCCGAGTGCTTCCAGYGGCTAGCTTATATACAGTTTATTCTGCCTGGGGCAGGGATGACCACACSTTCCTTTGTGTCTCTKCACATGTAGAGMTGAATCCATACATGKGCAGGAACAGACAAAGACGAATCTGGAGATCCAGACGAATGTCTGAGTATCCAGGCAGAGGCTGTATTCATATGTAGTAGAGTGATACCAGTTCCTGARYACAGCAGATGTAATCATTCCAGGTGTAGGTCTTGTGAGTGTCTGAGACATTCCATTAATCATGGTCCAGTGTAGGGAGAATTGTAGGGGGGCACAGTATGTAATCTTMTTCCCCAATGAGTTGCAGCCAGGGCCAATTAAGAACCACACCTGTAACCAATTAAGAACAAGGAGCATAAAAGGGTGGAGTCAGAAGACTGCAAGAACCAGGAGAAAGAAGTAGGAGAARGTTGCTGCCAGGAGAAAGCTGCTACAAGAACCAAGAGATGGCTGCTGCAAGAAGCAGAAGATGGTGAGTTCCCCTGGAGGGGATAATCCCAGAAGAGGRTAGGCCCCAGGAGAGGGTTGGAGAATCACAACGAGAGGATGGACTCTGAAGCCTTATGGACATGCCAGGGCTCTGTAGCAATTTAGCAGCAATATCCTTCATTGGATCGCTGCTGGATTAACTGCAGATGCTTCTGGCTGCGTGCTTCAGGAAAAGCCCCTGGAGGGGATGGACTATGTAATGTAACTGTTGTAATGTGTTCTGTARTGTAACTGTTGAGTATTGCTGCAAAGAGTATAGGGCAACTGCGATCCACTGCGACAGATTGGGGGAGGTGGCGTTGGTGTAGCTGAGAGTGGCAGGTGGAAGCCACAGGGAGGTCCGGACCTGATTTTCTCCAGTCAAGACACCTGGAAGTAGGTGAGCCACCAACTAGTAATAATGGGCCATTTAAGGTATTTGTTTTGTGCTGTGACCRCCTCAACAAGAAGAGATAGATGTTGTAGTAATGTAACTATTATAATGTAATGTAGAAGTATTGTTGTAATAGAATAGRTAAGAGAGATGYGGAAGTATTGTTGTAAATGTATWTAAGACAATAGTCCAGGAAGGTCTAGATGCTATCTCCCAGGTGCAGATGCCAGGGAAATCATGGATGATGGCCTGGGACTGTCCCATTCTTATGGTAACAGACCTGATATTATCTTAATGCTGTCCAGGAACTGGTAAAATGAAAAYAGAACTCTRCTCCCAGCCAGAGTGGTCAAASACATAACTTTGGATTTTCACAATATTTTATACACACATAYATACCTATACAGCATGAATTATCTCTATCATATACTACAATGCATAATGGGGACTTTGAAATAGAAATGCCATACCTCCAGATATTCTCATTTTTCCTTRTGTGAAATATATCTTTGGTTAGCTCTGGTCATCTGCCTGGTCATGTCCCCTCCTAACCTATGGCACATGCCTCAACATCCTCCCTGGCTGTACAGCATGAGGAAGAGTCCTTTATTGACRCTGATTAGGCACTGCTCAGAYATGGCTAAAGATCCCTGTCTTATCRACACTGCTTGGGTCACACAATCTAAACACAGCACCATGCCAGACACTCTGAGGAAAATTAGCTCAATCCCAGCCAAAACCATCAAGATTCTCAGAGGACAAGATTGTGGAAGTCATATTATCTAAAAATCCCTTGGCCCRGGATTTTCTCCTGGGAAGCTGAGAAGCCTCAGAGAAAAAAGGAAAACAAATTCTTATCTCATTTTCTTCTCCCGTGTTGTGCTCACATGTGGAATATGTTTGGAGATTGTTTATCCAACAGGTGATTGTTTCATTGGTTTCGTGTGAATTGTTTTGACTTATTGGCCCATCAGGGTCAAGCCGTGTCAAGACACTGGAAGGAGTCACGAGTTTTCATTATTATCTTTCTAACCTTCTGTAAGTATCCTTTCTGTATTCTTTAGTATAGTTTAGTGTAGTATTCTTTAATATAATATAGTATCTTAAAATAATAAATTAGCCTTCTGAGAACATGGAGTCAGATTCATCATTCCTTCCTTCGTCTGAGAACCCTGCAAATACAAGACAAAATTATGTTGTGCTGACATTTTTTGACACAACCTTGTAACAACAAAGTACTCATAGCATAGCAGTGCATTTTGCATCACAGGCACTGTGTGTTATTGCTTTTTGTCACTTAATGCCCTTCCCTCAATTGAAATGCTATGTGTTTGTATAATATCTTCTAAGTGTATTCAAAAAATAGGTGAAAAATTATGCTATGACATGCCTAAGGAGCTACAAATTATAATGCACACATATAACTGTAGGCCTGTCTAGGTACAGAAGTAAATGAACATTTTATTTTCTTCTTGTCATCACTATTCACCCTTCAGTGGATTCACCTGGCCTAATATAAGTRTACAGCTGTAAATGCAGCTTCAAAATAGGGTGCAAGTGACTATTTAAATACAGTCATAAACATCTGTACCAACAGAAAGAGAAACTTAAATGACACTAATTGTCACCTTATCTGCTAGTCTTAGCAGAAAGAGAAAGCAACAAATTAGTCTGTCTCAGATGCTCTATCAGCTGTAGGCATCSTCCCCTATTAACAGACAGTAATTTTATTGGTAGGATGAGAATATTACACTAACTCTATAGCTGCATGTGCCATGGACAAGAAAACAGTTTTTCTCTTGTCRCATGTGTCAGTTCAGTGTCTGTCTAAAGAGATTATTCATTGRAAAATATTAAATATTCATTTGAAAATTGTATCACAAGGAAAATCCCAAATTCCATTAGTGTTTTTAACAGTAGCCAGTGATCTTCTTTACTACTGTTATTAGATTTAACATTCAAATTTGTTTTCATTGAAAACCAAAAATTCTTTTTCATTGAAAATCTGTATTACAYGCTCACAAAGCATTAATAAACATCCACCCCAGTTTTCAGACAGATTTAATTAGTATTATCTTTACGTAATTTAAAAAAGCAACAGCACAATATTCTCTTTTAGATAAGGCCCTTGAGTATACACAGAGTTAGAAAAAAAAAGTGATAAAGACAATAAATTGAGAGCTTTAATTAATTAATTAAACTTGGGCTGACTTCTCATTGAGAATGTTCAGGATGTTACACTGACATGTTCTACRCTTTGATGTAAGACATTTCTATTTGAAGTATTTGTCAGTGCTGAAGATTAAATGTAGCTGCCATGTTGCCTTTCTGGTGATGAGTAAGAATTAAACTCATTTTTGCAATAAAAGTTACAAATAGGCCTTTTAAAAAAAGAACATAATGAACAGAAGTAAATTTTTTTGGTCCTGCCCGAAGATCAGCTCCTATCCCTATGAAGTCCAAGTGCTCTACAGAATACTGGGGCTGTCTCTTATACACATCTAGATGTGTATAAGAGACAGGAAGTAAATTCTTTTGGTCCTGCCCGAAGATCAGCTCCTATCCCTATGAAGTCCAAGTGCTCTACAGAATACTGGGGATATGTAGCATAATAAATATATTAGAAATTATAGGGACTGTTAACACTACTAGAATAAATGGAAGCATAAAGGTATGAAGAAAATGTGGAGCATGTGCTAAAATTCTGTATTGAGGTAAGAAATTTTCCTGAAGTCCAAGGGAGGTTAGGAATAAATGCAGAGATCAAGTTTGAAAATGTATATTGATTAAAATTTTCACCATGGACAATACATGAAGGAGTTAATCCTATCAGAGAGCTTCTATTTTCTTATCCAGGATAATTTTATATGATACATTGTGTCTTTGCCTATACACTTAAAGTAATAAGAAAAATACAAGTAAACAGAAAATTCTCATAGGAAAAAAAAATTTATTATAGAAAAAGCTCTAAGTATTTAGGAACGTCCCCCTTTTGGCTGCCCTCAAAAAACAAACAAAAAAAAAGAAGATTTTTATATTCTAGGGGAAACCTGTAGAGAAGCTGAATATACAAAATAATCTATAATTTATTTCAATTTCCTGTAGAATTTCTTAACTAAGTTGTGGTTATTTTGAAACTGAATAGTAAATATATTCTGCACAGTGAATATGTGTGTATCAAACCTAAACATAACATAAACCTCYGACAACTATTTTTTTCAGAAAATAATCTATAATTCCCAGTGTATAAGGTCCCAAGGAAAAATTACTGAGAAAGCACTTTTTCTAACTTGGCCTGAGTCCCTAACCATGACTTTCAATGAGTTTCAAGGTCATCTTTTATTTTTCTTTGGCATTTGCACAAAAGCTGAAACAGAAATTCATTTAAAATTATCTCTCATAGTATGAATTAATAGAATGATAAGGTGACACTGGTAAAGAATTATGCAGTATGATTTGGTGCTTAATCTTCTGTGGCCACATTGCTGAGATGTAAAGAGATGCTGGAACCAGCTCASTGACCTCATTTCTGTATCTGACATTTTTTCCTCTTGTTCTAGAATTGGTTTTATGTTGCTTCTGCACCTGAAGATGAGAAATTTTCTGCTTCCTTTGAAGAGGTCTCTTCAACAAGGGCCACAGCTTGTCAAATCACAGACAGTGGGAATCCACAGGATACAACCTGCCTGAACCATGTCTATTAGAAAATGAGAGAGTTTCATTCAAATTTCCTTTCTTTTCCCTTGTTAGTCTAATTACAGCAGCTTTATTCCTGTCAGGTTAAAGGCTGTTCCTCACATATTCACAGGTCATCCATTTCAAAACATTATTTCATAGAAGAGGCAGAATCCTTGCAGATTTAAAGAGCTACAAGAAATTAAATCAAGCAGATATACTAATCTCCATATGAGAATAGAGTTTATAATTTCATGTTTCTCTGTATTTTTAGATTATGTATGAGCTCAGCACATTATAAAGAAGGCAGACACCATCAGTAATTACAAATTCTATCAACCTTTTTAAAGGAAATAGAAGGATGAAGTTACGTCGCTCTAAAATTATAAAGAAATCAGCCCACAGAACTGAGTTGTCACAGATGACAATCATAAGTCTACCCAAGCCTGAAGCAGATGGAACTACCTCATTATTGAATGCAGCTTACCAGGTAAATATAGTTAGCTTTTATTCACCTTTTAGAGGAAGTACATATTATTCAAAATATCTAMCAAATAATTTGCATAATGATTAATAAGGATGACGAATTTTGCCCCTGTAATCCAATATATAACCTGCAATTAAAATGAAAGGGATACTCCAAAAATAAAGGGCAATTTAAAAGAGATACTGATAATGTGACAAAAATGTATTTCAATCAGAAAACAATTGGGTGTTGAARGTGTGAAGGTAATCATCTTATGAGTTTGCTTTTGGAGATATGATTATTTGTATTATTCTAATKTAAGATGTGTCAGCTTTGCTTTACTATCACTCAGTGTGTAAATTAAAACTTTGCTTTGCTCACAAGGGRCCTGTAAGCTGCAGTTCTAAAATACAAGGACTGTGGCCAAGGGCACCTTCACGGTCTGGAAACTCCCAGTTCCCACAGAGTTCCCATGCAACAGGAGTCTTTAGTTCCTCCCATRGCAAAATTCTCTAAGAGGGGTTTCCTCTGCATTATGAATTTAATGGGAGCTGGGAGCCAGGAGCAGTCACTTTTGGGAAGGGCAGAGCAGGATCACATCTAGCCAATCTAGACCACTCTGTGCAAGTAAATGTAAAAAATGCAAGTAAATCACTGACAAAAGTCACCTTATTCATCAGAATACCTCTGAAAGTGACCCAGTGTAGTCCTTTCCAATCTCACAAGAGAACTCTTATTTTTATTAGTCTTATATTGTCAGAAATTTGGGCTGACTTACTTTTTCTGCACTTTGAAGGCTGTCCTCAGCTGAGCATGTTTCCCACTGAGTAGTTTTATTCTGTGGTCTTACACACTGGGTTCTGAGATTAGGATATAGATTTTAAGGACCATAAATGGTAAAAGCTTAATGATCTCATGTCTATTTGTATTCAGAGCTGTGGAAGAAATAATAATTCCAATGGAAGTATTGATTTTAGTGGCTCACATTTTCCTTTTAATATAGAAAACTAAGCGTCATAACTGGAGTTATACTTTACATTTTTAGTATTTTTCTCAAGTGATTTATGCACATCCTTCTAGAATAACAAGATTTGGGAGGTACTCGATTTGGGGGCATGTATTTAGCTTTTACACCAACTGGTTATAAAAACAGTTATGAAGTGAATATTTTTAATGTGTTGTAGAAACGAAGGACCAATGCAATGATGGAACTTAAAAAGTTTGGATACTACTAAGGATAAAATACATATGTTGTGAGAAGAACTGCAAGTTTCAGTGGTTCTTTTTCTCTTAGTGCTAGCAATGAAATGGCTAAATGGATGAGTACTATGAATTTGTGCTCTGATGGGTACAAACACTAAGCAGTAAATACAATATTAGCCTTACTGATTTGAAAATCTAAACCACCACGCTATTGTGTCAACTCGGTAAAAATGTAATTAGAAGAATACTGATGAGTGTATTTCTAGTGAATCTTCAAACAACTAACTTTCTGCTATTAATTTCATGTCCAAAATTTYATTTGTTTGTTTGTTTCTAATAATTTCACAAAGCAAACTCTGGATTTTTTTTTTCTTGATAAATGGAAATGGTTTAGGTAGTTCAACACCATCACTATGCAATCAAAATTTTTGGTCATCCATTACCCCTGTTTTAGGACACTCCTTTTGCCTGCTCATTGCATAGAAACTATGAGTAATTTTACTGGTAACTTTAAATACTTTTTTCTCAGTCTGGCTGAGAGGTGGTCTGCTAAAAAACTCTTCAGATGGAAAAGTGATATATTGTCATTCCTGTGAAAGAAGTAGCACTCCTTACAGTGACAAACAGAAAAATAAGTGATTAATAGATGCATTTGTGATGAATTTAGATAGTTGCAACCTTAGGTGCATACTGGCTTGTACATAAACACACATTTTTTAAAGTGTCAGGTAAGATATAGATAGTTGTGTCTGTTCTGTTGATATCTGAGCCTTTTTCCCTCAAATACAMTGAACTTCCTTCAGGACACAAAAGTTCTTCTATTACCAGTAAAGCTTTTTATTGCAGAGTTGATTGCAGTGATAGAATGAATCAATTAGGAATATTAAGTGCCCTGGTAGGCAGGATCAAAGAGGGAGCAGAGTCTGTAGACAAAGAAAGCAGATCTAAACTCTTCCAGGCTGAATCAGCTACACCCACCCAGCTCTGTCTCCATTTCCCCGTCTGTCTGTCTGTCTGTCTGTCTCTGTGTCAGTGATGGTGGATCAGGAGCAGCTGGGAGGATGTGAACCTTTCACACCAGCCTGAAGGAGGAAGTTTTCTGTGTCATGGAGGCTGTTGGCCAGAGCATTGGAAGCCCCATTCAAAGCCCTGGTTACAGGACAATCTGAGCAAGAGATTATAGAAAATAATTAATGTTGCCAATAAGAGAGTTCAGAACTCTCTATGGAGTTCAAGTGCATTTCTACAAAACACAAATAGAAAACACTTACTGTAGAGAGGCATTTCCTGTCACTCACAGGAAAGTAGGAGGGAGGTCTGAGACCAGCTGGAAAAACATGCCAACAATCTCTGAATAATTTTTGTGTGTCTGCTGTGCTCAAGGTAACAAAGATCTTGTGATSACACTTTGTTCATAAATCAAATGTTTTCTTTGAGACAGAGGATCCTGACCAAAGTCCCAAATATGATGTTTAAGCAAATAAAAACCAATCATATGAATGTCACTCTTCGTGTTTGATTCTTTTCTTCATTAAGACCTCTTAAATTAGCAGGTCCAAATAACATAAATGAACACAAGGCTCGTAAATATTCAGCTGTCCAGCTTCCTTCTATTTATTATTTATGGGTAGTGATTAATAGAAAATGACACCAATAGTAGAATAGAAGTGTAATTTCTCAAGATAAGAGATTAATAATGTCCCAATGGAGACAGTAGGTTGACCCAGCTTAAGTGTATATATATATATGATTACCATTTTATCATCCTTGAGCAGAAGAATGGAAAGCTGACATGATTCAATCAATACATAATTAAATTAAGAGGAATATAAATGCAATCAATAACACATGATGGAGGACAGGTCTTATAAAATAAAACTCATTTAATTTTTTTATGAGATTACAAGTTGGACTGACAGAGGCAACCACAGATGTAATATACTTACATGTTACAAAAGCATGATTTACAGTTGTATAGACTTAAATAATTAGCAGATAGTATTCACAATCCCTTGAAAAAAGGGATTAAGAACTGACCAACTGGAAGACAGCAAAAGTAGTTTTATGTAAGAATCAATACACTGGATCTATCTAAACAGCTTCTTTAAGTATTAACATTAATTTTGMCATGATTTTAAATTCTGAACTACTGATGAAAAAGTAAATTTTAAAAATTTCCTCAAATCTAGCTCATAAAGGAAGACATAATAYTGATCTGCRMAATGGACATTGCACAGCAAGAACAYAGACCTGTCAAGAATATATGGAATTCTGAAGTATAAACAGAACCATAATAAAGAAGGGAAATATGTCTTTAATTTAAAAACAAACCCAAAAAAGATTGTACATAAATAAAGAATGAAATTCAGTTATGAGAATCATACTAAAAAAGTGATGGACAATCATAAGAAGAGAACCACAAATGGAAGGGCTTGTATAAAAAGTCTTATTTTAAGATAGYTTTTAGAGACTCTATTAATTTGGCTGGAAGGTCTGCACATAATGGATCAAGTCTTCTTCACCATATGAATTTTTTCTCCCTAAGAATTTGTTGATCTAGCAGAGAAAACCATAAAAAAAATTACTGGCTGAAAGGCATATTCAAATTAGGGATTTTTTTTTAATTGAGAGTGTGATTAGCCACCAGACCTAGCTAGAAAGAAGAGAAAAATTCTCTGACTTGCAAGTCAAGACTATTTGTCTTGATGGAAGATGRTATTGCAGATCCCCATTAGAGTAAAGATACACTTTATAACTATGTATACCTCRTGACAATAAGTTTACAAATCATTCTTATGCAGAACTCAAAGAAATTAATATTTTATATGAAATCTGAACATGTAAAGTTACAGGCTTTGCACTTAGAGGATGCTAAATATCATATAGGAATAATAAAAGCATTGTACAGTCTGAATTATATATGACATCAGACTAGAATAACTTGAAGTTCAATTCTGGTACATAAGATAAGCAAACACTTTGAAATTTAGGTTGGAATATGAGATATTTCACCGCTTTTCATTTGTGAAAATTTTCCAYACTCTTCTTTCTCTGAGAAAAACTTGCTTATCTCATCAGATATCTGAATAAATATTTATTTCTTTTACTGGCATTTTGAGAAATTCAGTRAGTTTCAATTCTGATATTACAGCCTCACAGAGATTTTACATTTGTCAGTATTGTTCAAAGAAAGGGCCAAAACTGCTGCCACCATGAAAATTGAATTGTTCCCATTTCTGGAGTGTGAAAAATATACTGGCAAGGCAAAATATTTACTCAGCTTCTGCAGAGGGATCAAACCAATAGGTCCACTCACCACAGCAAGCAATTGACAGTCTTCATGAGCAATGAGTTGTTTAGAGATTAAATCTTATGACTATAGTTCTGTCCTGCAGTACATGGATTAAATTGTAAAGACTAAATTCTTGTACTCACATAACCACCCTTTTTGCTTAGTATTGCTGTTGCATTTCTTGTAGAGTTTGTCCATGTMAGCATGACACAGTAACTTAAATCTTCTAATTAATAACTTTGAGAAGGCAAAAATTAATCTCTTTAAAATATTACAAAGGACTACTTTTTAACATCTGCAGTGCAAAGTTTATCTTTAAATAATAATCTCACAGCTGTTCTAAGAACTTTACTTAGCTATACCTAAAGGAAAAGACTGACTTCTACAAAGAAAATGATAGAATTCTGCAAAACTGACACTTTTATACGTTGACATCATAACCTGTGACTTTTTATATAATTTATTTCTTTTTTCAATGTAAGATAAGAAGAAATAACCATTAACCCAAGAACTAAAATGCAAATAAGTGGTAATATTACTAAAWTGCCTATTTGCCTTGTATCCTCTAATGCCAGAGATTATTTGGAATGSCTAGCCTTTCTGAATACTTCATTACATGTACTTGATTTGGCTTTTGCATGCATTTATAGCACCTGAATGTCGTACCCAGCTACATTGGCAAGCAAGCAGATGCCTGGAAGTGTAATTTAAGCTGGACTCTATTTTTTCAAGTGGTGAAACATTTATTCATTGTACCAAGGTTAAGTCAAATTAATTTTTTTTATTTCCTATTAGTGCTCATGTAACTGAATCTCTCCTTGCCCACATTCTCAATGACAAAACATAATTGAAGTTTGGCCAGGTGATAATAGGTGGAGAGACTTCAATAAGATCTAGTAATGAGGCAGCTGATGAGGTTTCATGCAAGGGATGTTTCATTCAAACTGCATTAACAGATGATTAGCAAGCTTAAATTAAGAGGCAAAGAGAACAAACAGTATGAAGCCAAGCAGCTGGTAAGGAGGAAGTATTAAGGAAGGACCTAGAAATGTAATAAAGCTTAATGCTGAAACGTTTCCTCTCTACTTAGAGATGGATGATACAAATCCTTTCTTAAGCACTTCAGGGGAAGTAAACATGAAAACCAATTAGTAGCAGAAACATCAACACTTCAGGCTACAAAAGTAGTCCAGCTACACTCCTAAAGACCTTCGGCCACAGAAATCAGGTACACAAAGTATAATGAGAACTAAAATTACATCAATATGTGCTAATATGAACAACACAATCAAACCATTCTGCCTTTACATGAAGGAGAAAAGGAAGGCCAAAAAAAAGRACTAAAAACATCAACTCATATAGCACACATTTTCTTCAAAAATCTTTGAGTTCTTCTACTTTCTATGGTTATGTTTAAAACAATTTTTTACATCATCTTGGAAAGAAGAATATCATCATCAAAATACAAAAAAATTGCATGCTTTGCATGACTGTTTGCATATTGGTTTGTCCAATTCATCTAATTAGGTCATCAGACTAGAGTATGGCTGCAGAAATAAAAATATGCCAGTTATAAGGCTTTGAATTATGAATTCTCAGAAATTGCAACTTCTTGGTGAAAACTATAAGTTCTGAAAGRAACCACAGGCTTTAAAACGTGTTTGCATAAGTGATGGTTCATGGGTATGAGAAATTAAAATCACTACAAAAATCTACATGTCASTAGTAAAAATACTGGAACCAAAACTTGAGATCACTTTTCCTAAATAACAATAAAGTTGAATATAGCAAATTACTTTGAAAAACATGTGGAATTCCCAGTTTGGGGAACCTTATTTCTTAATTACTTTATTTCTACTATTATCTTAGAAATAAAACAAATAATAATTATTATTTTATATTAATAGTTCTATTATTTTCTGCTTCAGCATTTTCCAGAATTAATAACATACAACCAAAGTAAGTCATAAGTATTTGTATGATTTAACAGTCCAGTTGTCCTCGTTCATTGTCCGACGTATTTTGCAACTTTGCTTGTTCTTGGTGATCGGGATCCTGATCTGCTGATGTGATTTTCTGGCTTGCCCTCAGTATGGACTTGCTTGTCAATCACTGAACTCTCGACTGGCACCGGTTTCCATCCCTGGGCTTTATCTTGCTCAGGCCCTGCACGATGTCAGTCCTTGCTGGTGTGCCTGTGCTGTCCCTCCCTGCTCCTGGGTCCCCTCCCTGTGCAGAGCTGCCCAGGGCAGCAAGGCTTTTACAGACCTTGTCAATGTCCAGCTGCATTTAGGATCAAACTTGTGTGAGGAATCTAAGAGACTTCAAAGGCTAAATTTTTGGAAATTCTATGGAATCRGTTGTACAGTATCTGTTCCGTAACTGAAGAAAGAGTAAACATAAGATTTAATATGCAAYATGTTTTAATATTGCAAATCTGCAAATCAAATAGCAGAATACAGACAAGTTAGTTATTCATTATTTTGCATGTTTTTACACACCCAGGATTAAGGAAAATTTTGCCATATGCAGATTCTGACATTGATTAGTAAATAGGACAGGGCTCTAAACAGAACACACTCTTTCATATAAATTTTAAGACTAAGTATTGCTACTTCTCAATTATTTGAAGTATTTCAAAATATTTATTTGAAGGTGTGAATTTCAGACATTTCTGAGAAGTTATTCTGGTGCAATCTCCTTCAGCTGTTCTCCCAGAACAGCTCACTGAACCCTTTTTTGGTTTCTGCAGTGTAAAACCTTTTTTTTAAGCAAAGATGCAAAGGACACATTTACCTGTATAGGAAAGTTCAATAATGGAGATGGAGTGAGGACTGATGCTGCTCCAGCCATGACCTTTGCAGTCCTTGATGGTGAATTCTAATTAGTGCATGGCTGCTGACTCACCTGAAACTTCAACAGTACAGCAAGAAAAATATTTGTTTTGATTACTGAAACCACTGCTTGGGACAAAGCTACTTGAGTTGTTTTAACGCATAAAGCTCTTCCTCCAGCTAAAGAGCCTGGTTCAGATCATTTGGACACAAGCTCTATGCAGATTCTGAGACCTGGTTTGATTCTGTTCAAATAAATGTGTATGAAAATAATTCAGATAGCCAGTGCCAGAGCATTTTTGCTTTTCAAGTAATATTTTACTGGATCAATAACCCAAACTTACAAATATGTAAGTACAGAAGTTCACTTACACATGAAATTTAATTAAATATATTGATGCTTATAAACTCTTCTCCAGTCAGCTTCTAATCTGCAAGTAACCTTACTTGTGCAAATCAACCTGCATTGCTGTTTCTTCATCAAAACAGTAATGAAAGGATTAACAGTATATGATTCTTCAATTAACCTTAAATACAGTTCTATATCTAATTTCCAGAACACATATGCTGCACCAGTATTCCAAACCACTGTAAATAATAGGAGAATATACTACCTGTCTCTGATGTCAAGACCATTACCATCTTTTTATTTTTTAATTAATTTTTGTAATATTATCAAATTTCTGACACTTGAAACCAAAATCCCCAAATTAGACAAATGCCCAAATTAAGAAGGGAATTATTAGGTGGCAGTACTTAGGCACTTCTTTTTCAACTGATAGCAAGGCTTGCATTTCACCATGAAGTTACTTTGAGTCTTCCAGTAAATTTAACTATGTGCAAGGTTTTTTCACATGGTCTTCTTATATTTCTTTGATGAGATTCTATTCCATGTCTATGGATGMAAAAGAGGAAAGAGAAAAGAGAGAGCTGAGCATGTTCAAAACCTGTTATTTAGGAAACAGAGCGCTAAAGTTTCAACTTGATGATGAATTTACAAACAGAAATKATGAAGAAAGTTTGCAATAGGAGTTGAAATGTAAAGAATTTGCCATACATTATTTGGGATTTTAAATTACTGTTTGTAATTATCATTATTAATTATGGAAGTATGTACCAAAGTAATGACTATGTGTAATAGATTCATGCTCAGTTTGACRTTAATTTGTTTGCCTGGAGTCAGCTGCCACAATAAAATAGAAGGGATAATATTATTAGTGGTTAGGATAAAGCAGAATGTAGCTAGGTAATACAAATAAAAATACAAATAAAAATGAGACCAGTTAAAATTATTCTCTGCTCAAACCAAAACTGGAGACAACTTAAAAAAGCTTGAACTGAGTCCTGTTGAATGAGAGACACTGTCACTATAATTGAGTCCTGTTGAATGAGAGACACTGTCACTATAACTGAGTCCTGTTGAATGAGAGACACTGTCACTATCTCCTGCAAATGGAGAGATAATTTTAAGGGGTAAATAATCCCACAGTCCCTATTTCAGCTCCAGGTGCAAATTCTTCCACCTGGAAGATATTTCAAAATACACAATCTTGTCCTCTGTCCTAATAATGTGTAGGAGAAGAGAATTTCTTAGATTAGCAGAAGGCCAAAAAAATATCTACTTATATGAGTTGAGATTGTCACACTGATTTTTTTTTTTAAGCTGAAAGGAAATACAAAACTGGTCTAATGCAGTAAATTCAAATTACAATAAGTCATTCATCAAAAAACAAAATACAGAAAAATAAAATATCCATATTAGTTGTAATCTAGTATTAGATTCAACTAATACTCACGTCTGCCTTAAAAAATGTTACAAGTCATAGATTCTTACAAATTTTATTTTCAAACTACACAGCAGAAAGCAAGCTAAATAGAAAGATATGTCTCTAGAATCCCAAAGAAGAGGCAAAAAGTAAGAATTATTAATAAAAATTCATTTATATATTATTATTTTTGGATATTCATATACATACATATACATATATCTGTACTTTTAACTATAAACAGCTCAATGCTCAGCTCAATAGCCATAAGCATTCATACTACTATCATAGTCTAATTTTTTCAGTGAATGTAACCCTTTTCAGAGGATTACAGCATGTTCTTTAGTGAATTTTTCCACTTTGCTCTCTAATTTCAAATAAAATTGAAAAAAGAGGTGGAGTCATACCTGTATGATGGAAAAGCTGCAGCCTACACTTAAAATTTTCTGTAGGACAGGAAATCCACATTATCCATTACAGCTATGCCTATTTCATTGTTAATAAAATATTCCATTTCCACTAGTAAAGTCATGTACATGCCTAATGCACAGAGCAGGATTTTCCAAACCTCCTGCTGGTGGTCTGATTTCTGTACAGAGCAGAATTGCTGGTACACAGTATGAACCCAGTATCAGTGGGTAATGAAGATGGCCAAAATCCACAGCTGAAGTGCAGAGGGTAGATTTATTCCATCACCACTCTGGGAAAGCAGACACACACACTGCCAAGTTTATTCCAAAAAGTGCCCAGGCCTCTCCCAGCCTCACATATCAAAAAGGCCTGGCAYGTGTGCAATCCTTCCCATGGCTGTGGTTTTCCTCTCTGCTTTAATGATCTCTGCTTTAATCTCTCTCCCAATACAGGGAGGTCAAACACATCTGGGAGAGGGTGTCCAGGTCTCTGTAAACACCTTTATGTCATCTCTGCACAGAAATTCTACTTCTCAAAACAGACAAAGGATAAACAGCAGTAGGAAAAGGAGAGGATTTTCCATATTCTCCAAGCCTTGGCATTCCCAGCTACAAGGTCACTTGAGCAAACCTATTGTCCTCCTCACCAAATCCTTCACTTTTAACCCCTTCCTCCCAGCACACTTTGTATCTCTCTGCTGGTTTCTTTAGGGTTTTTTGTTTCAGTTTCAGGGAGTTTTTTGTATGTCTCTTCTTGCTTTCTACCACTTACTATAATTAAACATTGATTTTTGTACAGTGCTTGTCATCCAGGGGCAGACATGCAGTTAGCTACCAAGAAGACACACTGCACTTGAGAAGTCTGTTCTATCCTGGGTACCAGGGAAACTTTCTGCAAGACAGTAAGAGAAAAATGCATTCTCTTCTGGTGCTATCTGTGATGCTTCTAGCAGCTCCTCAGCCTATTGCTGATTGCATTGCCCTCTTCAATCAGCTGCCTCCACTACTTCTATAAAAGGATATAGTTTTATAATGTATTTCAATTCAAAGAAACCATATTAGCTTTAAACATTTTAATGAGTACTCTGCTAAACTGGCTGCTCCCATCTGAAATAAGGTTTAGGAKTGTCCATATCACTGCAAACAAACCTGAGAGCAAAGTTATTGCCTTACAGGGGACAAATGGAAAGGTAAAAGATTTGTCTGTAACCTTGTTTTAGAGAAGAGGTGCCTCCTCCACATGCTCCTTCTGTTCTGGCACATCTATTGTAATTTCTCCCAGGCTCCTCTCACAGTTGTTTGGTATTGACTCCCCCTGCTTCCAGATTTACTTTTTTAAATTAAACTGGTTTCACTTTTCTTCTACAGTAGTATTTCTTTTTTCCTGCTGTGTCTGCTGTGCTTCAATCTGTAAGTTACTTCCACCCTCTCMCAGGTGTCCCATTTATGACACATCTTGTTACTGTTCTACTCTTTATCACTAATCATGGTGACACTCAAAGGCTTTGACACTTCCAGTGCACCCTGCTCTATAACAAGGCTGCACTTTACTGCCAAACTCTGTTTTCATTGTGTCCCAGTGTTTATGGCTGTGAATGGAAACAGTAAATTGTATTGAAACTACACAGTTCCTTGCAATAGATTCATTTCTCACACAGATGTGAGACAGATGTGTATTAGAAGTTTATTTTAAAGTTCATGTGTGTATGTATGTTTTCCCACTAAGTTAAATTTAATGTAATCTGTCCTTCAGGATAAATTAGGTTTACAGATCAGATTAAAACCCTTTTAGCCTAATTCAGAAGTGTGTATCACATGTGATGAGCTAAAATCCATTAATGCTAATTTGGATTCCATTAGATCTGCTTGTGACAATTCAACCAATAACTTATGAAACCCCAGCAGTTATAACTTACATGTGAAGAATTTGGAACACAGGGTAGTTTCCCAGACAAAAGTGGAAGGAAATATTTTCTGGTATATGCTTGCCACACAGAAACCACGTTAAAAATTGTGAATGTAAAACTTTGTGTCTCTCAATCTTTCAAAAGCATTCACTTGCAAGTCTGCAAAAATGTAATGTAGAAAACAGTGTTAATTTCTGTAYATGAGTGCAGAGAGAGGTGCATAAACTAAAGGCTTGCATACATCTATACACATACTATAAAAGCAACAATTAACATCTTTAAAGCCATAAGTAAAATGTACAATATAATGAATAATGAACATAATGTGGATACAGAGGCAAATAAGAAAGAGGAAGATGTAAAAGCATGTTAGCTTAACATAAATATAAACACATAAATATGACACATAGATCTCTAACATGAGGATGAAGAAACCACTATGATGATCTTCAAGTTCCTACTAGCAGAGGACTCCAGGTGCCAACAACCCCCTGAAATACCCCCCCACCACCACAAGAGTGAAACCACAAACATCAGGGCCCAGAGAACCAGGGAAGGGTAAGCACTGCACCAAGGGATAGAAACTAAGTGTATGWATAGCAATTTTAACTGTATCATTGAGACTTTTTCATATAGAAGGTTCTTTCTTTTTACATAATGAATATGTMTGGACTATTAATGATTCTTGGATTAGATTGTAAAAGTATCAGTTTTATCAACAAAAAATTATTTGCTTCATATATAAAGTGTCTTTCCATTTTGCCAAGAAACAAGATTTTGAATACAACACAGAAATATACAGAGAGACATACACTCAGCAAATATTCTAGGCTCTTTATTTATCTCTAGACAATCTCAAGGTATAACTGTGCTTAACTCATCCCTACCACTGCAAGATCTGCTGATCTTTTCTGTTCCTTGATGCAGTCTCATTTGACACACTTTSCTTCAGTCCTCCCCCTGCAATATTGTAAAGCTGTCCATGAAAAGAAGCATTTATATTTGCAATACACATGCCTTGGAACATGTAGACTCTGAACCTGAAACTGTCATTTTCATAGAGGTCACAAGCAYCACTTTATTTTCATTAAATACACAATGAAGGATGGCAGTAGGTATTCAAATCAGTTTGTGGTTTCAGTTTGAAATTCCTCCCTCAGGCTGAGATGTATGAGTAGGCTCATCTGTCCCTGGAGCATGGCCATTTACAATTTCCCTGTCAGCAGCCTGAACTTACAGTCACAATGGTAAAAATTATTGGAATTATAAAGTATGCAAAGAATGTGACTCAGGGTGATGCTAGCAGATATACCCTTTCAAATCTTGCACTGTGTCACTATACCTACTGTGGTCATTTGTATGCACACTGAGCACATAAAAGGCAGGAAGAGATGAATGGTGTCAGTAAAAGGCTGAGCTTGGGCTTGAATAGGTTATTCTGTCATCTACCATTATCCCTGCTAATTGAGGACTGCTCCTGGCACACTTTTTTTTTTACTTTTACCCATTTATATTTCCCTTTTCTAATAGTAATTTCCCTGACTTTTTCTATTTGTCAGTAAGTTGCAGGTACTTCTGTTTTGTGGTGATAAGCATGCTTTTGAGAAATGCTCACTTCTTTTCTCTATTCCATTATACCAGGCTTTCAAAAGCTTTATTGTGTTGTTGRATCATGTATTTTCAGGTCATCCAGAGTAGCCAAATTACCTCTTCAATATATTTTTTTAAATGTATTTGCATCCTTTGTAGATCTTACATATGCCTTCTGCATCACAAGCCTGTACAAAGCATTTGGAACCTCTAGCTGGTAAGCAATGTGCCTGTGCAAGAGGTTGTGGTGGTGTTCACAGGGGTCCAAGGATGAGGGAAGAGACAAGGATCTGACTCCATGTTTCAGAAGGCTTSATTTATTATTTTATGATATATATTACATTAAAACTATACTAAAAGAATACAAGAAAGGATTTCATCAGAAGGTTAGCTAAGAATAGAAAAAAAAAGAATCAATAACAAAGGCTTGTGTCTCGGACAGAGAGTCTGAGCCAGCTGGACTGTGATTGGCCATTAATTAGAAACACCCACATGAGACCAATCACAGATGCACCTGTTGCATTCCACAGCAGCAGATAATCATTGTTTACATTTTGTTCCTGAGGTCTCTCAGCTTCTCAGGAGAAAAAATACTAAGGAAAGGATTTTTCAGAAAATATCATGGCTACGACAGGTGGTGACAGTACTTATAGAGAAATATCGTGTGAGATCTCTGAAGATTGCTTTAGCAGTGTGGTGGTCACTCGTGGCAAAACAGTGACAGAACAACAATGCCAGATGGGACGTGATTCCTTTGCAACTCATTCACTGTAAATGCAGCTTTGTGACTCATCTAACTGTACAGAACCTCTCTGCATGCCAGGCAGTAGACAATCAGCTCTATACCTGTGAGGGGAGCTTTGTCTGCAGTATGAATAAGAAAAGCAAGAGCTGTGCAGCAGTAACTGCAGTGTGTGCATCTGCAGCCTGTGCCTCTGCAGCAGAGCTGATGACWATCACTAGCTTAGTACTGCAGGGAAGTCCACAGCTCAGATTTAAAATACAKTTTAATGATTAAGCAGAATGGCTTGCCATGATCTCCATCCTCCATGTAAAGTGATTAYAATGGAAGGCATATTTTCAGTCAAAGCCTCTTCAAGGGTCTTCTACTGCTCATTCAGGSTGGGTCAGGCAAGAGCATGGGCAGTGCAGCTCCTGCCTTCTGGCCCTGGGGCTCTTCTGGGGGATAGTCATGCAAGAGGGATTGGGTATTCATCTAGTCTWATAACTTCTAATCCCCCTGGGGGAACACAGTGTAGGAGAAAAGGGATCAGCTAATTATAGTTAATTGTATTAGCTGGGAAAGTCTGATTAACATAATTAAGACAGCCTTTTGACTAGTAGCTATATGGCAAGAAAGTGTGCTTGAATATTGCAAGTGATAAACTAATTAAAAGAAGCATGAGCTAGACAATACAACTAAAGTCCTAAAAGGATGATTTTTTGACACRTGTGCTGGGGAAAGCACTCGATTGTGGCAAGCATGCAAGGACTGTGAGGCAGGTTTTACAGAGAGATGAAGGATTGCAGGTTAATGCACTGGAAAGTTTGCAGTGTATGAATAATACACTGCAAAGAAAGAGGTTAGCATGCGTGAGTTGCCTGGAAACAGCCTGTGGGCCAGGAAACAGGTACTGGTGTAGGGTGAATATAATGATTGTGCTTGGTATTCCTGCTCTTAGAAAGTGGATCTAAGCCTCCCCCCCCATGGCCCCTCCTCCCCCAGCATGAATGTAAGTGTATSTTATGAAAGCCAAATACATTTTATGGTATAATTTATCTCTTTTGCAAGACGTGCTGCTTCTTGTTCTCCATGTGTTTCCTGGGGTCTTCCATGACAGKAATTCAGTGTAATTTTAAATTTGGGAAGCCTGATATGGCGCATGCATAGAGATGAAGAATCACAGCTTTTCAGTATTTTCAAGGCAGTACTCGGCTCCCAATTTCATAATTCCCAAGAACTTAAGAGCTGTGTAAGGAGATTTGGAAAAAAAATTGTAAAATTTTAGTCAAGATTTTTTTCTTGACAAAATTTCTGCATTTTCCCCAAAACAATGGAGGCCCTCCACATTCAGAAATAATAAGATGCCAAAATATTTGAGAAAGGTGTTTCTATTTATCCCACAGTTACTAAGTTTCCTGAGTTGAGGTTCAAGTGAATGTTTTTCTTCCATAAATGTCTTAGTCTGATATATTTTTAAAAGAACTTTTGTCATAGCTATAATACAAAGCAATCTAGATTTTTCATACAAGAAAATTATCTTTTTTAATAAAAGAGGTAGCTCACATTCCATAGTATAAAAATTCATTGTGATCTTTATTTTCATTTGATTTCTGCAAATTAAGARCTTTGTCATATAAAAATTACTTTAATTTCATGTCACCTAATTGTTCTGTTGTAGTTCTGGTTTTTTTCCCAGAAAAAAAAAATTATTAATGTAGTTAGAAGTGTTTATACTCCTCTGGTGGCTGGAAGGCAGTGCAACAGAGATGTCCATTTAAACTTCTAAAACATTTTAATTCCTGGTCTGGGCTGTTAGGGTTTTCCAAGATCCAACACAATAGTTCAGCCATGGTTTACCACTCTATGGTCTTGCAGTACCACAGAAACAAACCAGAAGGTACATTTTTACAAAATGGAAAACATCCTTTCTATGGCTAAAAAAAGCTATGGATAATGATAATTAGAAAACCCCCTGCAGTATAACCCATGAATTTAAGCCTGTTCCTGAACCATTATTAGAAAGGGTACAAGCRCTGGAGTACAATGACATTTCTTAGGGTTTCCATTCTAGACAGAGGATATTACACACCTGCTGGAAAGGGACAGTGATTATGGCCAAAATATAAATAATTTGTGTGGGCTCAAAGCTTTGACCTGCTGTTAGATTAAATCTATACTTTTATTTTCATTACCAAACCCAGGAGTTTCTTGCTGCTCTAAATCCAGCACAGTTATATCTATTCAAAATAAAAAGTCAAATGGAAAATCTTGTGAGCTTCTTTTCTACCTCAGTATAAATACAGTCCCACAGAGAACATGCCCTGTGCTCTCTGGGGCCACCACATCATCCAAACAAGTGATTTCCACAGCCTCAGARCACAAATCTGCAACATTCCTGATGGAGAGTAACTTCAGGTGGAATTTGTGGCAGTCAGATATGCTGATCCAGCAGCATAGAAGATACTAGGTTTACATAGAAATTCTTAAGCTTGATAAAACTAAAATGCATATGGCTTTCAATCTACTTTTCATCCAGGTTTTGTGAACAATTCACATAAATATATATTTATATCTATATATCTATCTATATATATACACACACATATATATATACACAGATATATACAGATATATATAGATATATATATTCTGTTTGGGATTTCACTCTTTCTGTGAGATTATTGCTAATAAAAAAATTAAAGATACTCTTAAAACAGGGTACTGTAATGAGTACTTACTTGTGGGTTTAAGTTCATGTAGATGGTCAACACGTAAAGCCCAACCCAAAACAACAACAAACTCCAACAAAATAAAAAAATCAAAGCCCAAAATGAARCTTAGCATTTGTTGTGATCTCAGAAATTGGTACAAAAGTTAACGGTAGAATTCTAATGATAAAGAGTACAGTAGTCAATTGAAAATGTAATAATGTTATTTTTAAGTTGAAAAAGCTATCTAAGAAGTATATTATAACCATGTGTACATTAGGAATACAGTTTTTAGAAACTTAGAAATTTTCAGTGATTCAGAAAAAAAAGATATACTCTAAAACTATAACAAAACACTCAAAGGTTTTTAAAAAACTTTGGTTGGCTTTTTGAGGTTTTGTTTTGTTTTATTGAAAAAGCCCCTCTGCTACTTTATTGCAAAGTAAGGCTCAGGAGAACCAGCAGGTTTGGTGTAAGTGCTTTAACATACACCAGACTGTTTATGTGTCTATGTTAAGCATTTTCAATTAGTGTTATAAAACAAGCAACAGTGAATATTTATAATTTTTTCAAAGTATAATGAATAATAGCCATTAATATAAAGGAGTACTTGTCAAACAAAAAATTGAAGTTGAAATACACAACTTAATGATTTAGCTGTCAGTTCAATTTTTTAAACATATTAATAAAATTGTGTGTATTCCTTGTTCCAGACCTATGCACATCCAATAAAGCAATAATAATTAGACTTGGCAGCCAACAAGCTGKTTTTTTCTGAAGTCTGAACTTTTCTTGACATAGCTATCAACTGTACCAAACTTCTTTTAAGAGTTTGTGTTTTCCCTCAGGAAAAGCCTATGGGAAGAAACAGACCTAGAGGGTCACCTAAAGTCAGCAGAACTGGTCTTCTGTAAACTGAATAATTCTAAAAAAATTGCTTTAGTTCCTCACAATCAGCATATTTTTCCTCTCACCCTGTCAGAGATTAAGAAGAGAAGGAGAAAATAAAAAAAGAAAGCAGGTTTGCATTCTTGCAGATTGACAGACAGCACTTATTCTAAGCCAAGTGACAATTTTCCTCTTCAGCCAGGTATTTTGGACTTTGAGTTGAACTTTCCAGTCAGTTTGAATTGTCTGAGTGACTTTGCAAAGCTGGACATTCAGAAAGGCATAAATCAGTGTTTGCTAAGCAGTAAGACCTGTTGTTTACCCTCTAGTACTTTTTATTGGAGTTGTAACACAAAAAAAATCTTTCTCTCTTGTGCAAATGAATAATGATGTGTGGAGTCTTACAGTAAAGTACAGTTTTTAAAGGAACTGAGTTGGGAGTAGAAAGGTGTTGAAGATTGCATGCAAGATGTTTTCCATTACCATCTGTATGGCAGATTATCTTTTGTCAAGTGGGCAGTTTGCCTTATCTCTCCCTTTGAGTGACCACATTCACACCTCCCTCAGGAGGGGACATCTGCTGATAACAGACTATTGAATATCAGTGCACGACTGATAAGAACTATAACATCCCATTGTGAGATGCTCCACCCAGAGGGAGGAGCCAAGCATTGCTACCCAGATATAACCTGAGATCCTGGAACACCAGTTTGGCTTTTCTCCACGACATTCCCCAGAGGAACAGCAGCTGCCTCTTCCTCCACTGGATCTTCAGAGGAAAGAATAGATCCTTCTCTACAGATCCTCCTTGCTCCAACAGAACCACACCTGATACTTCAGAGGACTGCAGCCACATTTTCAATCGGACTGCCACCAACACCCTGACCAGCAGGGTGTCAGRTTGGGTKYTGACTYTGTCAGTGTTGTTCTAGTGGGCTGCATTGTTTATTTCATTCTTTTTTTTCWTCCCTATTAAAGAACTGTTATTTCCTGCTCCCATAGTTTTGCCTGAGAGCCCCTTAATTTAAAATTAYAGCAATTCRGAGGGGTGGGGAGGGTTTACATTCTCCATYTCAGGGGAGGCTCCTGCCTTCCTTAGCAGACTCCTGTCTTTCCAAACCAAGACAAAAGGTAGAGCAGCTACTTCTTTTCTCATGAACAAAGCACTTCTTATGAGGATTGACTGTATTGAAACTAACTAGSATGGAAAGCAGAATAAACAGTTTATCATTTTCTCGTTGTAGTGTCCCTCTTTGTTGAATTGGTTTTAGCAACCAATTAATTGGTTTGGACTATTAAAGAATAGCTTCAGGTCTGAGTTTCATTGGTAATTTATGGATGTTCAGACCAGAGCAGAGGTGGCTCTGGGTGACAACAGGTACCTTCTGAGTTTGGTCTTCCTGGAAGAACTTTAAGGCCTTCTTTTAAAAATCAGAAAATGGTMATGAAATAACTTCTGRCTGCTAAGAAAGCACCTGAGAGAASCTTTTGCACAAGCGGTGCCTTACCTAAGCACAAACAATTGAACCAGTTTCCTGTTTAAACTAGGTTTTATTTTTTCAACYAAGGAAAAAATGATAAAAATGTCATGTACGTTATGTATAACAGTGACGTTTATGGATTTCTTATAATAAATACCCTGATAGAAAAACAAGTTTGAGAAACATAAACATGAATTCTGCTTACAGTCCTTTGGAAATTCTGTTCTTAACTGAAAAAAAAAGAAAAGTGCTCAGTGGGGTTTTTTGTGGAATCAGAAGAAATTTCCCCTTGATTTAATAGGAAAGCCAGTCATGKAGATTGAAATGGGAACAGTCTCACAATGTGAATTCTCCAAATCCAGAGATACTTTAATCCACCTGAAGGAAGGAATGACAAACAGACATTGAATGAGAAAATGTAGATGAGGAAGATATTTCTGTCAGATACAATGCAGCAGAGCACAGATTGTAGCTGACAATAGCATGGGTAAGGAACAAAAACCCAATATAATTTTACTAAAAGTCATAGATTCATAAAAAGGATAGGGTTAGAAGASACCYTAAAGATCWTTAGTTCCAMCCCCTCTGCCATGGGCAGTGTCTACATTAAACAGATCAGGTTGWAATCCCATGTTTATGAAGAATAGAAAGACTAAGCTTTTTAGAAAAGAGTAAATTATTGATGGAGTCTTGTGGATTTGAAAAAGAGAATGGAATAACTACATGGATTTTGAAGGGAAAAAATTGTCACTAGAAAAGAATAAAAACAAGGAAAGTCAAAAAATAAGAAAAAATACTTAAGAACATTATGTTCAAACCACAGTAAGTCTTGTGAGTTTATCTGTTWATAATAGGGTCGATATATATAGATATAACCAAAGGAAGGACAGGCTGTAAGACACTTATGTAAAATAAGTAGCTGGTGTTTGATGTCATTGAAAATAAYGTAAGGAGAAGGGCAGAAAAGTTAGAGAGTTGGAAAGATGCTAACTGCAAGAGAATTTTGAAGACTTTGAAAGCAAGATGACAACTTTTGAGGCTGGAGAGAGAGTTTCTGAAATGACAAATGAGAGTCCAGTCCTTTCTCTTTCCCCTAAAAATAAATTAGAAACAGAAAAAAACAACCCACAAACCAAAAAAGTCAGCCCTCTTAATGGGAGTTTCAAATTCCCCTTTCCAGATTCAAGTAAAAAATCCCTTTAGATACTTTGCCACCATAAATACCTATATATATATATCTTTTGGTGAGAACTTTTTTTATTTCTGTAGTATTTACCCCTAACAACAGCTATTAAAACTTCTAGATGCAAACTTTTGCATCTGACACTGACATAAATGAAGTAATTTGAAATTGTTTAGTCCTATCACTCTTTGCATGATTCTTTCATYAATCTGACTGGGAACTCAGACAGCAAATTATGTCTCTCTTGAAGTTTAATTTGTTAATGTATTCATTTYCAGATTTTTGGAATAATACAAAATTAATTTATTCATCATGCTGCATTTGTCAATCYTTAGATGCAAAAATCTCAAAATCTCTGCTTTTATCTCAGGTATTTGCTGTATCTTTAAAATTAACTTGGAGACCAGAGCATTTCTGGAAAGAGCATTTCTTGTATGTCTACATACACATATGTCCACACAGATTTGTGTGTTATAAATAGGAAAAGTATAATGTTTCAAAAAATATACAGTCTCTAGATTAAAGACAAGTTACTTTTTAAAAGTTCTAAATATTTTACCTGTAAAATGACAAGAAGTGTTTATTTTAGAAATTATTAACTGTGAAGAGTTGTATTTTGATATTTCTTTGTTGCCAGAGAGAATTGTGAAGGATGAWGTGCAGGCTTGCTCTTTGATATGAATTATCAGATAGGTTTGTGTAATTGTGCCTGGCTGATGTGGGCACGTGGACAAGGAGGGGTGGCTGGAAAGACACAGAGCATGAGACAGCATAAAAATACACATAAAACTACAGAGAATAAAAGTTCTTGTCCCACACACTTTTACAAAAATCAGTGTCAGGTTGTTAGAATAGATTTACTGCCCTGACTTTTTAGTGGGCAGAGAAGGTTTTGTGTGGTCTTGGCCTCCTCAATACAGCAGTTTAGTCATTTAGGCTAATGACTAAACTGCGTCTCATTCCAATGGTGAGGACAACCCTACTGATCTTTGCACAGGATGTGATTAGCATGTTCTGCATCAGGGAACTCTGGATTTCCATGGAACACTGAATCTGGGTCAGCTGGGAATCACTGCAGAACTGYCTTTCACAGCAGATGCCAAGCAGCCAAAGGGCTGCACCCATACCAGGGCTGAGGCAAGCAGCCCCCATCTCCTGTGAAGATCCATAATTGCTCAGAAACAAATGATTGTCAGCTTTAAACTGAGACATAACCAGAGACATCCTTGTGCATTTTTATGGCAAAGAAAAACACATTAACAGAAAGAATGGTCTTTTACCATTTGCCTTAATTTCTGTGGAACTTCATTTTTTTATTTGGAAGGATAGAGGATGCAAATTTCTTAATTATTATGTTGTGAATTTTCTGAAACTCTACTTTAGAGAATTCTTTTCTATTTTGCTGCTGAATGACTGCTCTTTCCTCCTATRCATTAGTTGCACTGCAGTTATTTACAGAAGAAGGGAAGAAACTCTGAGCTTTGGATTGGTTCTCAGCCCCACAGCCTTTCTGAGATAGCACACAGTTCCTTCCCTTCCCCAGAAAGGAATRTATTCACTTTCCCACAGTGACTGAAAGCTGTACAAAGTAAGCTACAGTGATAACCTGTAATGATAATGATTGTCAGTTATCAGAGGAAAAGTTAGGAGAAACTGTCATGAGGATATGTAATATAATCCAAGTTCTTCTGGCTGGGGAAGCAATGACAGTCTCAGACCACAGATAAAGACTCTATAAATATCATTGGTATATTACACACCTAAGCTGGATGCACAACTTGTTTCCCTTTTCATCTTTTTCTACCTTACCTGCCATCAGTTAGGAAAGCTTGTGTGTGCAAATGAGGRAAGGTTGTTAATCTTCACACCAAATAATCTTAAACAAAAAATTGAGAAAGAAAGGGAAGAAGCAGACAGAAAAGCTGTCAAATGGGGTTTGATCTGAGGCACACCCTGGTCCTCATGCTGGCACATCCTTGCAGTGAAGCACTGCCCCAGCATGCTCCCTGCTGTCCTGGCCCCCTCATCTCTTTCTGATAAGAGGGGCCTTGGGGCTGCTGCAGGAAGAGGGTTCAGGAATTCCAGGGAAAGGAGCAGCCCTGCATTGTCCTTCAGCTGCAGAAACCACACCCAGGGAGCAGGATGCTTTATAAGGAAAACCCTACAAACAAGGAATGTAGGGAAGAGGAAAAACCATGGACATGCCAAAATCATTGACCACTAGATATCACTTTCTATAGATAGATTAGCAGCAAAATGAGGGTTAAGGAGATCCTTAACCTTGGCTGGATGCAGAGGGTAGCATACTGTCAGGGATGAGGAAAAGCAGGAAGTACTTTATGCTTTCAGTCTATAGCAACAAAACCAGTTGTACTCAGTRTCCCTCAGAGCTGGAAGTCAGTGATGGGGAGCTGAGTGAATAMTGCAGGAGGAATGGTTACTGACCTGCTATGCCAAACAGACACCCACAAATCTTTGGGCTGGCAAAAGAGCTTGCCAAGCTGCTTTCAATCAYTCATTTACCAGCACTTCTGGTTAACTGAGGAAGTCCCTGATGACTGGAAATTAGCAAATATAACACCCACAATGTAGCAAGAAGGATTGGAAGGACAATCCAAGGAATTACAGGTCTGTCAGCCTGACTTCAGTACTAAGAAAGATGATGGAGCAGATTAAARGTGTGCTGTCCAGCCTGACCACCAGACTAAACCACAGAAAATGTATCTCAGCAAACTGTTCATTGCCCATTTGAGCTATAGAGGTAAATTTATTGATGTAGATTATCCAGGAATTTCTATTACCAGCTTGTCCTGAGATGTGAAATCCTGGACTATGTTTGGTCACCAAGCACTTTTGCATCAGCTTCATAAAGCTCTTGTGTTTCCTCCCTGCAGATGGCATAAACACATTACAGGCTTTCTAGTCCTGTCACACTGAAGCAATTCATCAGCATCACAAAGAATCCTACTGGCTTTGGATATGTATCTAATAATGAAATTCTGGTAAAATCYTCAAAATCTTCCAAATCTCACTGAAGTCTGGTCAACCCGCTATAAATCTCCTCTGATGTTTTACTTCTTGATCTGAAATTGCAAMAATCTCCTTGCAGAGAGTTAAACTGAAAAAGAAATTACCACATTGCCATTGAGAAAGCTCAATTTAAAATACAGTTGATAGAGATATAAGCATATACTTAGCTCTGGTTGAAAATATTCTGTATAACTATTATTCTAGTGGAGTAAGGATGTAATTGATGCCACTATAATTACTGTAATGGATTCCTTACCATATGCTTCCTTCAGGATTTTTAGAACCAGGTTCCTCAGTTGGTTATTAATAGTCCTGAAAAGGCTTTTACCGTTGTGTTTGGTCATGTGAATAAATTGCAGTCCTCCTACTTGAAATGCATCTAACTGTGCATTTGTCCRAATCGATGCCTTCCCGTACTTCCAATTTAAGATATCTGAACTAATTAAAATATACCTTATCTAACTACATTATTATAGCTGGGAAGTAATTTTATATCATCATTAAATGAGTTGCATCTAATTAAAAATTAACTTTCGTATTGTAATTAGTTTTTAGAATGAAAATAAAAGTGCTGATACTCTTCAGTGCTTCTGAAATGTGGYATTCTCTTACCTAGGCTTTAGCCATACATTTTCTCAAAAGAAACCCTAATAGGTTTCCTTAACATTCTGATAAGGAAAAACAAAGTTTGGGGATTTTCAAATACATAATTTTTTCCTAGACCTATGTAAAACTCAGAGYCTTATTTAACCTAGACCCCTGCCCTCCAACCATTTTTTCCTCCTAGATAAATGAAAAAAAATTAGAAAACATTTATTCTAGATGTGTGAAGAGTCCTACTTTCAAAAGCACAAGAGGCACAACTTGCTAAGGTAGGTAGTTTGCTATTATTAATAATTCATCTCATGTTAGATGTTATACAGTAGGTAAGGATATTTTGCTCCATCAAAAATGATAAGCAAGTGGTTAAAGAAAATAATCAGTAAAACAAAACCCAAACAATCAAAAACTAATTTAAAGTTTCAGTTCCTTGCAAAGCAATACCAGTCAAGGATGGATAACAACAATAATTTCCTCTGAGTAACAACAATAATTCTCCCTGATTATGTAAAAGCACAAAATTACAAAATTGGTCTTTTTAAAAATTGTATTTAAAATGAACAAAAAWTCTTAAAATTCTTAAAATGACACCTTGTCTGAAAAACTGCAAAAATGTTTCAGCAATATTATTCCAAAGAAAAGGCATAAGGAAGAAATATACAGAAGAATTTTCAAGATATAAAAAAAATGCTCAGATATTTCAGAAGACTTCCAAAATTTTAAAGAATGTTGTTTCTAATAAATATTGCTCTTCCACTATGGTAGAGAGCATTTTTCTTCTCATCAATGGTAAGACTAAATCAAAGGATAAGAACATGGATGAAAATGGGAGCTCCAACAATATTACAGAATTAAATCAAATAAAATCTATGGTGRACATGTGTAATATTACTGATATATCAATGCTCATGAAGTACTTAAGTAGTTTAAATAGTTTTATATCTCATAAATCAGTTTGCTTCCAAATACTAGAAAAGTGCATCTGTTTCTCTTATATTTTGTGCTCTTTTAGTACATAAATAAAGTCTTCCTTTGTATATAGCACTTCCTCTTGGAGCAGGTTTTATTCTGGTCKGAGCCAGAGGAGGATGCTGGGATGTTTCGGAATCAAAGAATGCTAAACATTGACACTCTTACCGGTAATAAAGCAATTTATGTCAGCTTTGGGTGATGGAAGGGAAACAGGAGGGGTAACAATCATTTTTCCAAAGGGGCAGACAAAATATTTTGAATGTGTCCTTTTGAGATTTACAGCAAAATGTTTCAAAACTATTGAGTTTTGGGGGTTTTATGCTAAAATCTGTTTTGTTTTCTGACAGCAAATATTTTGGCTGTAAGACAGTATTTTTACTGAAAAAACAAGGCAATGTAAGAATGGCAAATTCATAGAGTATTAATTAATTTGTTTGTTCAAAAGCTTAAGAACTCTCATCCTTATCCAATTCTAGATGATCTATTTAAACAAGGAACACAGATCAGATTTCATCACATTATTTTTGAAGTTAATTTTTGAAACACTAAATATTTTAAAATCTTAAACATTTCATGCCAAAAAAAGACAATAACAGTTAATAAAAAATGAGGCTGTTGTGTTATATTCTGGCTTCTTCATAAAACAATAGTCACATTTTCCATCCACATCTTCTGCGTTTACTACCTGGTTGGCCCAATAAGAGGGCAGTTTCTGTTCATCTGTAGTCCAACAGATAAAGGGCTTTTTGCAACCATCAAGTCAGATTATATTAAATTTGTAGTAAATTCATTAATCTCTCAGTGTCCAAATATTTTTRTTTCTTTTAATCCAGAAACCTAAAATTCTTGTGAGAAGAGTTGTTTCAGCAAGAAAGATAATAGGATACTACCACAATTCATATGTAAATGATGTTTATATGCCATAAAATTATTCTAATAAGCATGCAATGATGTGATTTGAAAAACAACTTTGCAGTGATACTCTTATTTGTTAATGGCATTAAATGACAGTCTTGTGAAAACAYGGTTTTCATATTACCACGTTTCCAGGAAAAATATGTTTAAATAAAAATACTAGCAGAATTGAAATGTTTTTTTTTTCTCTCCTAATATTTGTATGTTTATTAAAATCTAAATATTTTTCCATAGCAATCAGACAGCCACACCATCTGCTCACAGATTCATTACTGTTTAGCACCCTTTCCTCACTTTGATGCACTTGGAAGCTTTCCAACATTAACTTTTTCCCTTTTAGCAAGACCGGAAAGCAATTGCAACACAACATTTGGAGTAAGGATTAAGTCTTGATGAAAGGAACCTGTGATGAGCTACTTATTCTAAAAAAGATTTGCAGAATCATAGCTAAGATGAATGCATGAGTAGGAAAGTCACATCTGAAGTTAAAAGAATTCATAAGATTTTCTAATTATTAAGCAGACAGACAAAAATGTAAAGATATTTAAACTTACAGAAATCATGATTGAAGGATGAAAGACTTTGGTTATTGTTCAGTGAATGGCAAATGGGCAATGGAAATACTCAGACAGGATGGGACATGGACATGCACCAGGAAGCATGAAACACAGAAGGAAGCTGTGTAAGAGCAATGGAGGGCATGGGAAGAGCAGCARGAAGTCTTTCAGAAATAAAAGTACAGCATCTAAAAGGCTTTGCTTCTGTACCTCCATTCTCAGCTTACTAATCATAGACAAACACTGTACAAAACCTGGCAACTTAATTTGCCTTAATTATGTATTTATCTGGGAGGTGGTGGACTATCACTTCCTCTAGAAAGTGGCTTGATAATCAAGAGAAAAAGACAGGACCATGAAAGGAACGAGAAGCAGAGATGAGAAGTATAGAAAAAAATACAACTCAGATAGCAAATAGGAAAAGACATGATATTTAAGGAAGTGTGCATCTTGCATGGTGGTGGTTGGAGTAAAGTAAATTAGAACACAAGCCTGCTATTGAGAGCAMCAATAATGTTTAGGAGGGTTAAGGTAAGTGAGAGTGAAGGGAAAAGGGAGAAAAGGCTCTTAACTTTGCTGGCACTGGGCCTAGAGAAGTCTCTCTTTAAATCCCTTGCCAGATGTAAAGTCAAGTGGATTTTGGCTTTCAWAATACTATCGCCACCTACTTGGACAATATCTCTGTGTTCTTTCTGGATTGCCCAATACTGCCCCCATCTTTTATCTACTTCCTTTTAACATTTGAGCCTAGTCGGGAGATCCTCGTTCATCCATGAAAGCCTCCTGCAACTCTTGAAAGTCAACCAGCCTTCATGAAGTCTACTTTTGTTTTGTTGTTTTTCCTGGATTGTATTACATCAGATTTTTAAAGTAGGCCCCTGAAAGTGCTAAACTCTGCTTTCATGAAGACCAGTTAAAAGGACACCCACCAGAAAATCACCAATATTTGTCAGCCTGCCCTTGGCCCAGTTCATGACTGGCTCATTGTTGGTGWCTAGGCAGAGCTTTATGCATTCCTGTAGCTCCCATAAAAGGCAGCTCTCTCTCCCTACCTTCCCAGCCACACTTCCTAGAGCCTCTATCTGTCCATCACAGTGCTGCAGCTGTGTGAGCTGTACCACCCCCTGTCTCTTATACACATCTAGATGTGTATAAGAGACAGGTCCATCACAGTGCTGCAGCTGTGTGAGCTGTACCACCCTGCCCATATCATCTGAGTGAGGCAGCAGTCCTGTAACTTCACACGGACCCCCAGTGCATCCTGTTGTTCAGGTGTTTCAGAGAAGTACCCAGAAAAGTTGTGAGAGCTTTGCCCCTGACCATGTCCTGTAGGCTGTCTCTTATTTACGTGCCTATACTTAAGGTGGGCCCCTTCAGCCCAACATTGCTGATCACAAGGAGTCCCCTGTTCACATCAAACTTTTTTCCCATCCCAGTCCCTTTTCCTGCTYTTTCCCAAATGGTGGAAGCACAACAGGGGGTAATAGTTGCAACTCTACCATTCTGAGTTTGCTCTGGCAAGAACATGAAAGGCAGCTGAACCTGGAAGGCCACAGGATGTATCAGAGGTAAAAGAACCAGTGCTAACTGTAAGAGAAACATCATGGGAGCAAACTGCAAGTAGAAGTTCATGGATCAGTTGGAGCAARCAAATAGAATATGGTTTTCCACCTCAGGGAACCTCAAAATGGAGCTGCTGGAAAAACAGTGGGGCTGGCAGCAGACTGGAGAAACTCCTGCTTACAGCTGCCTTCCAGCAGCCAGAGTGCCACCAGGGACAGCRCTAAGAGATGTGATTCATCTTCTCCTTGTAATTGGAGCTGACAGAAGTTGCATGTTTTCCTGACAGCATTGGCAGAGCACTTGCTTGTTCTCCACCAGGCTCCCCAGGCGCCTGTGGGAACCTGCAGTGCAGAGCCTGGCAGGCTCAGTGCCAGGCAAGCGGGCACCGCACACAGGCAGGGCAGCTGCACTCCTGCCTGGAGCACTGCCTCTCACACACACAAAGGTAACCATACCAACCACAGCAGGCCTGGTAATGAGGTTATGTGCATGCTATAAATTTCCCTCCACCCCCCAAAAACTTGTTCGCTAAGAGAAGCAGTTTTTCTAAACGGCTCCAGAGCCCCTTTAAAGGRGGTCTGGCATCTAGCAACATATTTCTGCATGGTTAAAATAATGTTGCAGCATTTTATCACTAATTTTGCCACTGTTTTTGTTTATAAGGTGGAAATGCAGTCAAAAAGGTGTCTTTATTTTATTGTTTAAGAAAGGGGTTTAAGTTAATTATCTTGCCCTGCTAGTTAGACTAAATAACAGTGCCATCTGCTGAAAGGTAGTAGTGACTTGCAGGAAAAGTTTGCAGTCAGTGTCCTTTYCTAAGTAGAAGTATAAAGAGAGAAAAAGCAAAATGGTGCTAAAAGGAAAGAGAGAATAAAAGCAGTGTGAGGAGGCAAAGATGTAGATGTACAGGAAGGATCTTCATTAAAAGGAGGATGAAAATAAAGACAAAAATATCTAAAAGCAAAAGGAAAAAGAATTAGGCTGAGAGCAAAAAAGGGTGGCTCTTTTTAACAATATTGATTTGAATTTTAATAAACCATGATACATTATATTCTTTAAAGTGACCTCTCTTTTCAAATACCTATGTAGTTCATCACCCCAATGGCACTGGTCTGCTCATGTCAATAATCTTCAGCTTCAATCTTGCAAAACACTTGCATGTTAAAGTCTTTTAATTAAATTAGAACAAAACCAAATAATTAGGATATGGTTGTGGCCTGTATATAAAAAAAATATTGTTATATATGCCAAGCAGTTTCTTGGCTTCTGACACAAGATGTTTTTATTGCTATTAGCTTCTGGAAAGGATAGCTAATGAAAAAAATATCTTGGCATGGGAGAGACAGTATTGGGTGAAAGAAACAGCAAAAAGATGGTGCATATATTGCTAAAAACTCTGCCTGTTACATTAGCCTTCTTTTCTGAAATATTTATAGGAAACTGATGTTATACCCTTTCCATTTTTGAGTGGGAGATGGACATGAGAAAGGAAGCTAGTCATACATTTCCTTGGCTTTTGGTCATATTATCCAGGTGTGCATTAGGGGTTTCTCCAAGGATTTTGTCTCACCACCTTGTTTTAAGGAGTTTAGCCACCCTTTGAATTCCAAGAAGTAACTTGTAACATTTCAATTCCTTAAAAGAAAGAGGAACTTTGATTAAGACATCAAAGTGGAAAGTTACAACTTTATCATTAGCTTGGTGATAACACTTCCTGGAGAGCTAAAAAAAACCACACTATTTGAGCAAGAGTGAACAAATTTATCATGTAGAAGTTGAAGTGGTTTTTTTTTTTTAATATATTTTCTATTGTGCTTTCAGCATACCATAAACATGTCAACTAACAAATTTTCAGATTTTCATTATCCTGAATAATGTCTTGCCCAAGAGAATGGTACTTTTCTTTTACTCTTTTTAAAGAAACTAAATAATTGGCATTAATGCATTAAGCATTATACCTGACAGCAAAATTTTACTGAAAAGATGGTATACATCATGTTTATAATAGTGCAAACTCTTTTAGTTTATCTCAATATTTTAAATATTGGACATTTTTTTAAAGCTTCAACTCCTTCACCACTGGGATTCTGAAAGTCCCAGTGTGCTACTTTTTGATTTTGGGGTTAGTGCCCTATTCACTTTGCATGAAAAACTACAAAATTTGACAATTTTTAAAGATGAAAAAGGTGAATTCATATAAGAGGATTCCTGACTTTCCTGACCCTTTTCTTGGTTTAAATCTTGTTTTCATTTTTTTAGAACAACCTTGATACATACCATCATTGTAATTTGAATCAATTAAAAATAACCTGGTTATGACTCTGTGAGATGGAAGATTAAAGACATGCTTGGAGTAGACTGTTTATGGTTATCAATAAAATCCATTAGATAGGCAAAAGTTAACTTAGGAAGGAACTTGAACTAGACAAAAGATGATAGAGACAAATCAGTGTGATTTAGAAAATGGAGTCTACAAAGTGCTAAGAACTAGCCTCTGAAATAAGACTTTTTTCTCTTGATGGAACAGAAGAGTAGAAAAAAGCTGACATTGAGATGAGACAGTGATGAAGAAGCACATTTAATGTGTTGAAAAACTCTAAGAATTTTAAAAGAGTTTTTTTTCCCTTTGGTGCTAAAACTCTTACAGGAGTTGTTTGATCTGAGGTTTTGTTGTTGAAATTTAATATTTTCTTTTCAGTATCTAAACCCAAAGCACAGAATTTAATTAAATTCATAAGATGGAATAATATAGATATGTTGTTAACCACATAGATATTTGTTTTCTTGGAGGTTTGGGGGTTGGTTATTTAATTTTTTTATTTTGGTTTCTCTCTGCTTCCAACAAAACATCCTGAAGGTTTTTCCCACTTTTTCAGCGTTTCAAATAATTGCCCTCACCTTCCCCCTGAAGGAGAGAAATGAGCTGGAGGAGAAGAAATATTATGTAGGCATGCTAAGTCATGCTGAAAGGTCATAATTTGTTTTCCTTTCATCTTGTGATCCATTGTGAAAAGAATATCATAAGATGACAGGYTAAGAGTAATGCTTACATTACCAATTAATTATACATTAATTGCATCACAAAATTACTGCAGCATTTCCAGGGGACAGTTTTTTGGTTTTGTTGTTTTTGTTTGTTTTTTTTTTGTTTCGTTGTTTTCTTTTTTTTGTTGTTGTTTTTGTGGGGGTTTTTTTGTTTGTTTGTTTTGTTTTTGTTGCTGTAATTTTGTTTGCATTTCATGATTAAAATACCATGGTGTTTTAAGGTGGCAAAGTTGTGAGATAATTTGAAACCCTCTCAAAGACCAATAGGACTGGAGAAAAGTTTTCAAATATTCACAGAATGAAAGAACCACAGATTACTCTGGTTCTACATATTGAATGTAAAACTTAGGAACAAAAGGAATTTAATGGAAGTTTGAATGTTTCATATATTTCAATACATAAGTCTCTTTATAATTTCCAGAAGAATTKACCTTAGGGAATCAAGGTTTACAGAGCAGTAAGCATAATAACGGTTCAAAGAGTAAAATGTGTCCAGAGCAATAAATTAGACCTGTGAGAAGTTCCAAAACTGAAAAAAATCCCCACCTTTGGTATTATTTTCATAGCAAAAACATTATTTGTATCCACAACAACCTAAAGATAAATGCAAGACAGTGTTTGGCAGGAAAAAATACTATTTTTGTTACCCTTGTTGTATTACTTCAGACTGTGTTCCCAGACTGTGGCATGTACTTCAGACTGTATTCCCAGAAGCTTGTCTGATAAAGCTGGAAGAAGGTGAACTCTAGCCAATAAAATATCTCTTCCTGAGAAACTTGGCCACTTCTCATCATGACAACTCAAGCCATCATATGAGGTAGCAACAGTCTTTTCAAAGAAAAGAGCTGCTTAAAACATGATAATGAAGAAAATGCTTAGTCTCCCCCTCTTTCCCCTACCACACTTAGAAATATGTTTTTCCTGTAGTGTGTTTGTACTTGCACATGAACTCTTTTAGCTACCCAGTTAACTCTGAGAATTTGCTTGAAGTTTCAGCAAGACATGCACTTCCCTGCCTCCTGCAGTTCAAAAATCCATCTTTAACTATTGAAGATAACCTGCAGACTCTGGAGGAGAAATCATTTAGCTGCACAGAAGTGACAAAGTGTTCCACCAAAAAAAAAAACCAAAAAACCTACTTGCAAAATTTTGAGCATCCCTACATTTTAAGTTTCACTGTTACTTCAGCTCTTTTGTTCTCAACACTCTTAACCAACAGTAGATATTGTAATTTCATGTACTCTAGAAGTGAATATTTCTCTCAGTTGCATATCAATAGGGAAGGTAATATTTTCTGAGAGCTGGTTCCAAGTTGAATGCAGGGATATTGCAGAGGTTAATGGCTGATATTAAACTCCTGTTGTTATCAGCAGTTTGACTCCACAGTTCATTACTACTGCCTTAGTCTGTTACTGCTGCTTTTCTTCTTTCCTGTGTATTTACAAGTTAGAGACAGAGCCCTGCAAAGCACTGTAAGGATTTTAGTATACTGAGTAAAGGATTTAGACAGTRCTACTTGTGGGGAAGTAAATAGAAYTCCCTTTATCCAAACTGSAATTTTTCCTGTGTGTTGATTTTCATCCTTGTTCATGTTCTGAATAAATAAACACATATTTTGTTTTCTTGGCCTAGAAAGGGGAAATTTTTAGGAGAATCAGGCTGGGACACACAGATCAATGATGCCCCCACTCCCCTCCCCCATGCCCACTTCATTGACTGATTAAGCCCACTTAGAAAAAACAAATTGAATAAGTGTGAATTGTTTGGGCTTTTTTCTTCCCAAAACCAAACTTAGATGAAATTGCTTTTCTCTGAGCCAAAATAAAATACTGCATTCCAGAGAATATGTGAAAAGTGGAGAAAATGAGGGGCTGGTTTCAGACAGCTGACACAAGGAGCAGTGTTTGTGGTTGAGTAACAGGGAGGTGGACATCCAGTTACCATGGGAGGGGGATGGTTCAAATTCTTTAGTCTCCCTCCCTTAGTTTGAACCTACCACCCCCTGATTTCTAGGGACTCACCAAGCTACAATCGCTTAATTAAAAGCGATTCAGAAATTCAGTGTATTCTCTTGATGCTTTTCCACTTCTACAAAAAACTGAATGTATTCCAGAACGATGCTACACTCAGGTGCCACTCTTCCCAGAAAACCACTATCAACACTTACATATTTTTTAATAGAAAGTAGAACAGCTCATGAAGAGTATACAAAAATACATAATTTCAAATTAATAACTGCTAAATTAATATTCCCTTAGGATTTTCATTCCTCATTCTCAAGCAAAAGAAGAACCCAAGCACCCAAAACATAAAAATGCTACTCTGCACTAACTGAAAAACTCAGGAGATGACAGAGATTCAGTCCCTCTACTACTGAATATTCATTCAGAAGAGAAAATAGCATTAATAGAGACTGAGAGAAGCCTATGAGGACTACTGCAATTACAGTGGTTTGAGCCCTATTCAGAAACTTGAAATACAGACCAAAAATCCATGATGCAGAGAAAGAGAATTCACAGAAACATGGAATATTAAAGGTTTGGAATAGAKCTTAAAGATCATCTAGTCCCAATTCACCCTGCCATGAGCAGGAACAAATTGAATTTGGATCTCCCAAGCCATGAATGTTTTCACATAGTAAAAGGGAGGAGCTCTTAACAGGTGTTACTTCTTGCATGCTATTATTGTGTGACTACAGCATGTCAATGTGTATATACATTTCCAGTTTAAATTTTGTGCTCTCCTCAGGAAACAGATCATTTTCAAACAGGGGTGAAGAAAAAAGTGAGTCTTGCAAACTTCAGYAAGCAAAATRATTTGAAAGCTACAAAGTGTTATTATGTGATCAAAATCATRGAATCAGAGAATGTTTAGGTTGTRAAAGACCTCTAAGATTATCAAGTCCAACTGTTAACCCAAAACTGCCWAGTCCTGCACTAAATCATGTCCCTGAGTGCCACAACTAGGCTTCTTTTAAATACCTCCAASGATGGKGACTTCACCACTCCCTGGGGAGCACTTTCCAGTGCCTGGTAGCCCTTCTGGTGAAGAATTTTTTTTTCCAAGGTCCAATCTAAACCTTTCTTGGTGCACCTTGAGATTTTCTCCTCTTGTCTCTGTTAAATAACCCATATTCTCACCACTTTGTCTTGGGAATCATAATTTTATTACTCTAGATTTGCATTCATCTGGAGACTTCTGGRCTGCTTTTAAGGTAGCTCTAGCTGAGGTTCACAACCCATATGTCAGCTGGCAAGAGTTCACATTGTGGGAATTGCATTATTTGCCACATGTGCAGAGCCTGGCAGCATCTACACACAGCCTGCACCAGCAATGCACAGCAGCTTAGTGTTTCCAAAAAAGCAAAAGACAGTCGTAAAATAGCAGAAAGGTTGTGTGGGGAGGTAGAGTCAAAATTAATRCACTTTGATCATAAAGAACAATGGTTCTTACTGAATCTCTCAAAACCAGCCTTTGTCATTGTTTCATCTCTAGAGCTCATACTGTGATRTGGCTGCACCACTGGTTCCAAGGGAAAAGGTTCATGTATGGACTTACAAACTGCATTTCTTCACCCCCTTGATCCACCCTGCCATTCCTTCACCTGGATATGAGCCAGGCTTCTCCTCTCTTATTTCTGAGTCATGCCAGCTCTGCTAACCTACGCTTGGATTACTTCCCTCCACCTTCACAGGCCAGCAGCAATTCAGCATTTGTCCACCTGGCAATGCACCAAAATAGCTGTTCCTGGCAGGCAGACAAGTCATGCTGGTTCAGCACTTCCATTTGCTCATTTGCCACTGCTTTTTCATCAGGAGAACAAGATTKCTTTTCTGTCCTGTCCACAAGCCATGACCTCTGTGTGTCTGTGTTTATCACAGCAGGACATTTCTCCAAAGAACCAGTTTCCATAGAACTAYCTACTGTCTACCAATGAATATGCAGATTTATTAGTGATGTAGAACAGGTCTTTCCCCCACTTCTACACCATTAAATAAATATTCCCTGTCTTAAATCTGTCCCTCATATAACACAGTCCTGATGAAGACTGAGCCTAACCTATTGAATATGATGACATTCTGGAACCGTGAATAAAAGATATTTCCATCCATAAAACGTAAGGATTGAAAGAAATGYATGGCAAATTCCAATTAGTTTTGTAAAATATGTTATGGGCTGTAAGTATTTGTATTTTTTAAGTATTAGTAATCAGGAAACTGGAGGCAGTAGGCTTTGTTTCCTTTAAAAATAGAGATTGATGCAGGCATATTTGAACAGATCAAGTTCCAGAGCTTTATAGGGCATAACACATCTTTTCTCAGAAGACAAGTGGCCATCTWAAGTTCATCAATATCAGCCTGTACCTCAGGGTTTGATTACCCAAAACTGGTGAGTAGCTTGCATGGCAGTCCGCACTCTGAGCTCTGTTGCTAGGTAGGGTTTTGATTTCTTCAGCTGGGAATAAAGRGAGGAGAATGTTGCCCATTGACTCTGTTTTGATGAAGTGGTTAACAATACATAAGGGAGCAGAGTCAAGTTCCCTCCGCTGCCTTCAACAACATGAATTACAAAGATGTATTAATATCCACTGCCATTAATTTGTGTGTTTAATCAATTGCMCTTATTTGAAAGGAGTCACATGCACAAATAAACCCATACATATGTACAAACATGAAGAAAGGAATATGATAATAATTCCATTTCAAAATCCATTTTTTAAAGTGTAGAAAACTRCAATTTTTATTGGAAAAACATAAACTTGTTACATTAATCTTTAATTTTTTCATCTATTATTTTATAAGACCTTTGCAAAGGAATAGGAAAAAAACATTCTGAATTATAGTTGAACAATGAGTAATAAAATTCAATTGAMAAAAACCCCAAACCAACAARCAAACAGAAAAAACAGCTGAGAGTATTCCTTTTCCTGCTCCAGAGTAGAAAGGGAAGAAAAATCCCTTTGTAGAATAAAGAAAAATAAGCTGGAACCATAACTACATAATTCAAGGAGAAGTGCAAACCTCAYACATTTGGAAGTGCACCTAAAACAAACAGTAGGCTCTGCTGTATAGAATAAGGAAACAGAATGCCTTGGTGACTACAAAATGAGAAGTGCATGAGTACATAATGCTACACAGTTTTTAAGCACTGACTCCCAGTGTGCAGCTTTGCAAACAAAGATAAAATGCACTGCCTAGTGGTGTTATATTAACTCGGTCATTCTAGGCACTGCCAAAGTGGGTGACTGAGATCTGAATAGTTTGACAAGGGAAAAATTTAATAAATAATTTAATTTTTTACTTGTTTAGGTAACATTACTTAACATCTTTTAAAATTTACTCACTTACCARAGTACCGGCAACTCTAAAATCCAAGAAAAGGCAAAAGGAAGTAAAGTTGAGGTCTCACAGACTCATTAATTTTCCTTGGTAACCATTTCCTACTTACCTTCACACAAAGGACTCATAAGATTACTGATCATAGCTGAATTATRGTTTTGTAGCTGACACTATTGCATTGCAAGCCACTGCTTTTTAGTTAAACAATAGCAGAAAATCTGATCATGCAGTCCAAAAATAAAGCTTTTTCACCTGAGAGGACATCTGTACTATTTTTCTGAGGAAGCACATATTAAATGGCACAAGGAAGCCCTGTTTAATAATATTTGAGGTATACAATAATTTTTACTGCTAAAAATCCCAAAGATAAATGTGATTCTCTCCCCTGTGTTTTTTGTGTCACTGAATTATATCTCTATGGCAGCAATATGTCCTTTAAGACAGGTGTCCTTGGTAGTTTGGAATTTGKGTTTTTCTTCTGTGAGGCAGCAGTGTTTAGTTACCAGATCTAAGGTAATTGCCTTGAGGAGGAACACATTGGGACAAGCCAGTCTCACCTGTTTTATGAAAGTGCATAGCTGATGCACTTCTTCCATCTGCAAAAGAAAGTATCACTTGATTTCTTAGTCTGGTTTCTGCTTGATACATTACCCTACTGCTCTTTCATTACTTGCCTCTGTTTCCTTGATTCTCTCACTCCCACATAATTTATCTATATATCCCGTTAAAAAAAAGTCTGTTTGTGGAAATGGACCTGGGGCTTCCACCTCATAGTCAAGTTAAATTCTTATTCATTTTATTGCTTTAGCATACTTTATCAAAATATACACTCCCAATTAATTCTCTTTATGAGACGAATAGCTGGGTTTTATCAGATTTCAGCTGGTATTGAGCTGTTTAAATCAGTGGAAAARCTGCTGAATTGTGGAATCTGGTGGTGTTTGCCATTGAAATGACAGGCAAAATACACAGTGTAACAAAATATTCAGAATATTCCTTCTCTTGTCCCCAGGGRAACATTTGAATTCTGATTTCAGAAAACAGAGATTCAGATCTACTAGATAGTCAATGAGTCCCCAAGGATGACAGCAAATCCAGAAGTGTTACTCTATTTTATACCAATTGAGAAAACTTACATTTTCATTTTAGCATCCTTCCCTTCCCTTCCCTTCCCTTCCCTCTTCCACATGTATCAGCAAAGGAAAAAACAGAAATTTGAATATACTTTGAAAGAAATTTCTGGATTGAAGAATTGCTTAATTTTTTTTCCTCTATGAAGAAAGCATTCCAAGACTTACAAAGCTGCCATCAAAAATACCTGATAAAAAAGAATTATGGTGAATGAACATCAAATTCAATTATTCTGAATTTATTTTCCAGACTTGAACACGCATTGATCTAGAATGGCTTAGACAATAACAATTTAGATGACATAGAAGAGAGGGGGGACTTGCAATTCATAATTATTACATTTTCCTTAATAAATATACTTGTTATTATTATGATAAAACGGTATAATTCTTCAACTTTATAATTGCCCCAATGTTATTTTCCACAGATGTCCTACCAAACATGGAAGATGTGAGATATTTCAAGGTTTTCATTCCATCCCTGGAATATTTTTCAGGAGAATTAAAAGTTGTTTTGTATCTAGGTGATTTAAACATCATATACACATGGAAACAGGGCAACGTTTATTGAATTAGACCTATGGTTACACACTGTGTACCATGGCTGGAAAGTTTCACCTGAGCAAAGGAATGTCACAGTTGGAATGACAGTTGGAATGTCACAATCAGCTCACCTGAGTGTGACTTTGGTAGGCAAAGTGAAAGTATTACACAGTCCAAAGCTGAACTATATGAGCAACATATACATTTATCTGGCTTTTTAACTTTTATCCTGAATATTTTACAAAGAACAAGGATAAACACAGAAGAGCAAAATACCTGATTTCTTACTAGTTCATTCAGATTTGTTCACCTCAGTTTTGTGTTGATCTCTGATTTTTTATGTGGTGTGATTTGCTCATGCAGCAATGATTCCATATTGGTTGCTTTGCTCTTGGTAGAAGAGCCTGCTCAGGCTGTCACACAGAACTATCACAAACTTGAGCTGGCTCCAAGACCTGCAAGGGAATGCAGTGATGTGAAGATTTCATCCCAATACCCTGAGCAAATTAAGGAAAACTCTGAAATGGGTTGGAGTATGCATCTGCCAAAAAAAGGCAGTCAGTTGGCAATCAGCACTAAAGGCTCATCCTTCCAACATAAATGTGGTTCTACAAATAAATAATTTATGCAGGTTAGGAATTTTGGGCATTGGAATTTTGGAATTTTGCCCTATTCTTTTCACATGGAAAAACTATAATAATCATGTCTGACTTTCTGAGACTAGGAAAACCCAAGAGCAACATATTCCCCGTTCAAAAACAATTTCAAACGAGTTGGGTTTTCAAAATATTTTGTTTCTTGTTCCATTAAGCTTTCCTTTTATAAATTCAGAATGGATCAGGGACAGCACACTTAAATAAATTATTGTTAAATTATGTTGRAAGACACTGTCTCCTGCATTTAATGGATTTAATGGAAGTAATTAAAAAATTACTTTTGATACTACAGATAAAGAACTACTATAAGAACTACTATTTATACTTCAAATATGAAAGTTATTCCAATAAGCACAGATATAAAAATTTTCATAAATAATTTACTTAACTAACTCAGACTATAAGAGTTATTTGACCATTTGTTTTGGGTTTTGCATTTTGTTTTTTTGGTGGAAGCAGGCACTGGTGCGATGTTCATGATGGACAATCACAGGCACATACACAGTGGACAGAATTTATGCTACCGTTTCARGGCTGCAAATATTTAGGAGTAATTCGGCTATTTATGTCAGTATTTTGAACAAAGCAATGARGGAAAACCAATTTGATTTAGATTAGACTTTAACTTAGATCTAGCTTGTCAAAAGATGACATCTAGGATAATGAAATGAAAATTCAATAAAATAACAATTTTAAAAGTCTGAACTCAAAGCAAAACAGCAACCCTAGGGAATGATTAGGAATTAATGAGGTGCAAAATATTTTCTATCCTAATTATTTCAGCTTGGCAAAGAAAACAAAACACTAATATAGATTTGGTATGGATTTGTCGTTTTTTCCTCTGTTCACAGCAGGTGTGATGCAAACTCACATTTGTAATTACACTCCTGAGTGCCTGGTTTGCATGCTCAGAGTATCATGGTAGCACTCCCTAAACAGATCTGAGCTAAAAATCTGCACTTTTTCACAAAAACMCAAACACTGTTTTCACATTTCTTTCAAGTTCCTTCATGATGAAATAATCTGCTTTTGCTTTTCCAGCAGCTACCTACATGTACAAAATTATTAATATCTATGAGGAAATTGCTTTGTCTGTGACCTAAGAGGGCAGCTTTTCTAAGGTAGTTGAATTGCTGCTTTCTTAAACCAGCATTATCCTARGGACTCCACTATGTTAGGGGGTGACTCCAGAAGTTTGAAAAGGAAATGCTTCATTCTGGGTGATTTCAGAAGTAAAAAAATATGGGAAAAAAATGAGTGCTGTGGCTCTGGGCAAAAAATTTTGTGGCTCAGTTTGTTTAAATGAGTGAATCTCTTTTAMGGATAAAATTCATAGTAACACTCCCAAATTCAGAATACATTTTTAAAAWACTTCTTGAGCAATTCTTGTTAAATATGTTATTCAATAAAGATCTCATCATTTTTATAAAATCAGTGATTCCCCCATCCTCTTTGAATATACTGGCATTTGTGTTGACTCAAATTTATATGAGCTTTGATTAATATTTGCTTAAACAAGTAAACTTTCTGGTTTTACTCTTGTCAAAAGCACTAGAGAAATGTAATTCACATCAAATACTCTTTCTGTTCAGATTTCACCTGAGCTAAGCTATCACTCCATTCTGGGGATTTTAATTGTACAACTCTGAACGTAACAGAGGAGGAAAAAATTAGTTGACTGAATGTTTACAGTCAGCCTACAGGAAGTAATACTTTWAGTAAGTGAAATTTAGAACTGGGCTATAATTTACTGCTGTTCACTGTCTCTTCACACATCACTTGATATGGAAACAATATGGAAAGCAGTAACATATCTCTTAGAATGCATCATAAGGACTACATTGGAAATGAAGCTTATGGATACCATACAGCATATGTGGATTTAAWAAGGTTTCTGTCTATAATCCATTCTACAGTTTTTAGAGGAAATCAATGTTTAACAATAAGTTGCCAAAGTAATACTATAATACCATAAATGAAGAAATGATAGAAAGGACATTTTTGATTCTTGAATGCTGAGGTTTTTTTTATTATGGATGTCATGTCTTTACAGTTAAAAAGATTGCTTAGGCTGCAGAGATTTGAAAGAGGCTTAAGAGTTAACTAATCATAAATCAGAGTTGAGTCCACATTGATTGCCTTATCTTTGGTGGCAGAAGCATTCCACTACAGATGAGAATACAAATGCAGCAAGACAGCAGCATTTAGACTGAGGAATTCACGTAAATTTATTTCCATAAAGTGAGATTCTAGTCTGCTTTRGTTCTGCTCTTACTTTATCTATCTACTTATAAACTTATGATACTTTTGAAGAAATGTATTTCTCAACAAGTGTACTCCAAGCCTGTGTCCCTTTCTCCAGGAATTATTATATCCATCCATTTGACTATTAAGTTTCAAATACAAGCTCTAAGATTACATATGTTCAGCAGAAGTGATTGGTGATTTTGTTGTTAGCACAGTATTACTTACTGAGATTTTCAAAGAAAAGTTTCTTTTTTCCCCTCACAGTTCAAAGAGACTGGCTAGTTCTTTATTCATCTGCAAAGTATCCTGTCCCTGTAGAGGCAGGGAATAATAAGATCTGTGAATTTTGGTGGAGAAGGAATGGTTTGGAATACAATGTGATCAAAAGCACCTATGTATGTTTCAAAAGAAGTGCTAGTGTAACTTTGTGTTTTCCTGAAAGATTCTCCCTACTTTACTGTTACAAATTTGCCTGTTTATCTTGTATTGCTTCTCCCATTCCACTCAAAAAATCCAGCTGAGGTCCATGGAAGTATTTTAAACTGAGGAGCAGAGTATGCAATCTCTAATGTAGACTCATTCTGCCACTGTTCCATAAACCATGAATATCGGCAATGCTGGCAATTTAATTGGTGTTTAAAAAAACACTCAAGTTATTCTCATGGGTTTTGGTKTATCTTAAATTAAATGCCTCGTGGGTTAATTTCTGCATGTGCCCTCTGCATTTGGACAGCATTTTGCCAAGGACAAACCTGAGGACAGCAGAGGGAGAAATTAGACATAGTATTATTAAGGAGGAAGTACTCTGTTTCACAAATGAGTTTTTCTTTTCATGAACTATATTTATTTCACAGATCTGGTTATTCAGATCTAGTTATATCTTTGGAATTGTTTTCAAAGCAATCTTAAGACACTTGGTGTCTCACTAAATACTTATAAAGAAAAAACAACAGAAAAAACCATAATAAATTTTCCATTCTGCCATTAAGCTTTRCGCTGCCATTTATCCCAAAACACACATCTAGGATTTAATCTAATATGGTCATCAAACCAAAGGAATATATTTTGTTGTTCATCAGTTTATAATCAGGCTGTGCAATGCCCAATTAACATTTTCTGTTTCTGTAAGATTTGACTYCAGCCAACAATATTTAAGCTATTGTAGCAACAGAGTTATTAAGAGATATTTTTTATTGCCTGAAAAAATAAAATACTGAAACACAAAACTTTTATATTTGTTATGACATTGGTATTCTTGTTTATGTCATTGCCTCTCTCTATGCTCACCTTAGCAAAACATGGTGAACAAAAGATCTCAAAAGGCATGATATGGAGAATAGCCACAAAGAATCATTCCTCAGSTAGGTTCCTTATAAATCAGGTTCCTTATTTATCCATTTATGTACAATCTATAATACCTTTTGCCCTTTTTCTTCTTTCCATTAGTAAACAAAATAATCACTTTCAAATATTAAGCTAACATTCTTAGTGTAAAAAAATCTCAGCCTCAGAAATCTCAAAAATTAAGGTATCTTCCTTTTTCCCCCAACTCATCTTAATATTACAAATTAGCATATCACATACTTTAGTGTTATCTTACAGTTGAAGAAAAAAWTTTCCTTTGCTGTCCAAGGCAAAATTTCAATATTCTGTTTAATTCAATTTATTGTTTTTAAGATAAATCCTTTCCAAATTTGTTCCTTAGCTGGCCTTTRTTTGCTAACTGATTTTCTGTACTTCTGTGATTAAAACTTTTGCTTTTTTTTTGGTCTTCTGCCTTTCATAAGGGCTTCCTATTCAGAGATATGTCTGATTTTTTCCTTCTCTGAACTCAGATATATATTTGACCTCAGTGACATCCCTTTACACCCTTGACCACTAACATCTCTTTACCACAATGATTCTACTTCCCAGGAGTGAAGAGAAGCACTTCTAACCTGTTTGCCCCCACAGTCAAGGGTTATTCCTCTCAAAGAAATTTAAAGAATCCGTAAGTAGAGCTGCATCTTGATTTTCTCAAGGAGTGGTCATAAAAAACTAGCCAGAAGTATATTCTCCATTTAAACAATCAAACAAACAGCCCAGTTTGCTAATCTGTCCAATATCACAGARTAATAGAATATGCAGAGTTGGAAAGGATCCATCAGGATCCTGAAGTCCAACATCAGGTCCTGCACAGGACACCCCAARAATGTCAAAGGTACAAAACACCAASCTGTCTTTAAGTGTTGTTACTCTCTAGGCATTTTTAGGAAATCAATGCATTCTTTTCWTAAGAAATCCTCTTTATAAAGTTTCCTCTTTATAAAATGCAAAGGAGAATAGGAACTATGGACTTTATACTAGATCACTCCCTGAAGTGTGGTGGTTTAAAAGACTAATTGAACATATTTACCAAAAACACWCTTCATAAAAAAATTCAAAGATGCAGTCCTGTGTGTCTAGATAGGAGGTTTCTCAAAATTCATGCTGATTCTTCAAAGTAGAGTTCAGACTTTTGAATTTTTTTTCCCAAAATCTTAGAGCACTGACAAAATGAGATTAGGATTCAGCTTGTTTCCACTTTAATAGAAGATGCAAATAGATTTAATCAATATTTAAAAACTAAATTAAAAATGCAGACTATCACACATTTCTCCCAAGAGGYAATTTCATTTGTTTTAAGCACCAAACTTTCTGCTCCTGTATCTGTAGTCCACTGGCATTGTAGCWACTCTTTGGTGCAATAAATGTATTTTATAAATCTTTAGGAAAGGCAGAACTGATAAAAAACAATGACATTTCTCAGGTTAATTTCTGAGTTGTTCATTTGATTTTCTCTCAGATAAGATCCCCCACACTAATTACCTCTTTCAGTCTCTAATGCAACTTTCTGTGCCATACCCTCAAACTTGTTTCCCCATCTCCTACAGATCCTGTTACACCTMAAATGCCTATATTCTTCTGATATCATTGTTCCTCAAGATCTCTTAGTAGTGTACCTGGYAGGTAAACTCTCTTTGGTGAAGAGCATTTAAGTCACAGAGAATATGACTCAATTTGAATAATATCACATTTCTTTTCCCTATTATTAGTGTGATGACATCAGCCTTCTTATTGCTGGTATCCCTACTGTTTTCACTTGCAGAACCCTCATATCCAAACCCTGAAGCTTCTCCACTGTCTACATCCCCAGCTGTGCCCTCTGATGTCATCCCCATTGCTAATATTCAACTTAATTTCCTATTTTCCATAATGCAGTCTCACTGTCAATGCTTCCAGCTCAGCTGCACTTGAAACTCAGTTCTCTGTGCCTCCWCTCTCAGTGTATCGCCTCAAATCTCCGTTATCCATGCTGCTTCTTTCTTTCAAAGCTTTCTTTCAAAGCCACATCTCTACWTTCATCTCCTCCTACACTCCTTAGCTCTGGCAAATCCATTCTCTTCACCCCCTTTCATGTATATTTCTTACTTTTTGCAACTGAATTTTTTTGAACAAACTCAATTATTTATCAAGTTCTGTCCCTCTCCTTCATCTATGGTATAAAAAAATCACCGTTACTAGACATACTAGCCCTTTGGGTTAGCATGAGTGCATAAAATCTTTGGCATCTCTTATCTTACTCATAATATGCAGTTGATGTTTGTGGAGGTTGGAGGCCGCTTGGGGCACAGTGATCATGAAATTAGAGTTCTTAATGTTTGGTGAAATGAGGAGGAACGTCAATAAGACTCTTACATTGGACTTCCAGAGGGCAGACTGTGGCCTGTTCAGGAGACTTATTCAGAGAGTTCCTTGGGAAATAGCCCTTAAATACAAAGGAGTCCAGGAAAGGTGGTCATGCTTCAAAACAGAGATCCTGAGGACACAGGAGCAGACTGTCTCCATGTGCCGAAAGATGAGCTGATGAGGCAAACATCCAGCCTGGATAGGCAACAAGGTTCTGAAGGAACTTAGGAATAAAAAGAGGATGCATCATCTTTGGAAGGAGAGTCAGGTCTCTCAGGAAGTWTTTAAGGGGGTTGCTAGGGCATGTAGGAAAAAAAATTAGAGAGGCCAAAGCTCAATTCAAACTTAATATGGCAACTTTTGTAAAGGATAATAAATGTTTTTACAAATATATTAATGGCAAAAGAAAGGGTAAGACCAACCTTTGTTCTCTACTGAATGTGGGAGAGAATTTAGTACCTGCAGATGAGGAGAAGGTGGAAGTGCTTAATGCCTTCTTTGCCTGAGTCTTTAGTGGGAAGATGGCTTGTCCTCAGGACAACTGTCCTCCTGGGTTGGCAGAGGGTGCCAGGGAGCAGAATGGTCCCTTTTATCCARGAGGAGGCAGTCAGAGAACTSCTGAGTTCASAAATCKATGGGACCAGATGGGATCCATCCCAGGGTGATGAAGGAACTGGCAGATGAGCTTGGGAAGCCTCTCTCCATCATTTAYCRGCAGTCCTGGCTCACTGGTGAGGTGAGAGGACTGGAAGCTGGCCAACATGACAYCCATTCACAAAAAAGGGTAGGAAGGAGGATCCTGGTAATTATAGGCCTGGTAATTATAGGCCAGTTAGCCTGATCTCAGTACATAGTAAAGTAAGGAACAGTTCATATTGAGKGTCATCACACAGCCCTTACAGGCTGGCAGAGGTATCAGACCCAGCCAGCAGGGGTTGTGTTTGACCAATGTGATCTCCTTTTATGACCAAATGACCCACCTGGTGGATGCAGGAAGGGCTGCTGATGTTGTGTACCTGTACTTCAGCAAGGCCTTTGGCACTGTCTCCCACAGCACACTCCTGGAAAAGCTGCAGCCCACGGCTTGGACAGGAGCACTCTGTGCTGGGCTCAGAACTGGCTGCATGGCCGGGCCAGAGAGTGGTGGTGAGCAGTGCTGCATCCAGCTGGGGCCAGTCACCAGTGGTGTCCCTCAGGGSTYTGTGCTGGGGCCAGATATGTTCAATATTTTTATTGATTACATGGATGAGGGTATTGAGTATTTCATTAGTAAATCTGCAGATGACACTAAGCTGGGAGTGTGTGTCCATCTGTTGGTGGGTAGGAGGGCTCTGCAGAGAGACCTGGAATGRTTGGATGGATGGGCAGAGTCTAACAAGATGAAGTTTAATAAGTCCAAGTGCCCAGTCCTGCACTTTGGCCACAACAACCCCTGCAGATCTGCAGGCTGGGGATGGTGTGGCTGGACAGTGCTCAGGTGGAGAGGGACCTGGGGGTGCTGGTGACAGCCAGCAGAACATGAGCCAGCAGTGTGCCCAGGTGGCCAAGAAGGCCAATGGCACCTGGCCTGTATCAGGAACAGTGTGGCCAGCAGGAGCAGGGAGGTCATTCTGCCCCTGTACTCGGCACTGGTGAGGCCACACCTNTGTTCAATATTTTTATTGATTACATGGATGAGGGTATTGAGTCTTTCATTAGTAAATCTGCAGATGACACTAAGCTGGGAGTGTGTGTCCATCTGTGGGTGGGTAGGAGGGCTCTGCAGAGAGACCTGGAATGGTTGGATGGATGGGCAGAGTCCAGTAAGATGAAGTTTAATAAGTCCAAGCGCCCAGTCCTGCATTTTGGCCACAGTAACCCCTGCAGATCTGCAGGCTGGGGATGGTGTGGCTGGACAGTGCTCAGGTGGAGAGGGACCTGGGGGTGCTGGTGACAGCCAGCGGAACATGAGCCAGCAGTGTGCCCAGGTGGCCAAGAAGGCCAATGGCACCTGGCCAGTATCAGGAATGGTGTGGCCAGCAGGAGCAGGGAGGTCATTCTGCCCCTGTACTCGGCACTGGTGAGGCCACACCTTGAGTGCTGTGTCCAGTTCTGGSCCCTCAGTTTGGGAAGGACATTGAGACGCTCGAGTGCATCCAGAGGGGGCAAYGAGGCTGGAGAGGGGTTGGGAACACAAACCCTGTGAGGAATGRCTGAGGGAGCTGGGGGCATTTAGCCTGGAGARAARGAGACTCARGGGTGACCTTATCACTCTCTAAAMTCCCTGAAAGGTGGCTGTAGTCAGGTGGGGTTGGTCTCTTTCTCAACCGATAGAACCAGAGGACACAGTCTTAAGCTGCACCAAGGGAAATATAGGCTGGACATTAGGGAAAAGTTTTTTACAGAAAGAGTGATAAAATACTGAATTGTCTGTCCAGGGAACTGGTGGAGTCACAATCCCTGGATGTGTTTAAAAAAGACTGGATGTGGCACTCAGTGCCATGGTTTAGTTAAGGTGTTTAGGGCATGGGTTGGACTCAATGACCTCGAAGGTCTCTTCCAATGTAGTGATTCTGTGTGAAAGAATCTGTAGCTGATGTGATCTTAAAGAGGGTAAATCACAAAATCTTTTTTCAATAAATCTTGGTCTTTAGAATAAAACCATATTAAAAAAACAATCGATCCTACCTGTAAGCCTAAGGGACATTTATGGAGTTAGTCATATTCCCTGCAACATTTAAAACTAGATACATTTAAAATTTACTTTCATATACAATCCTTAACAGAACTGAAAATTGTATCACCTCATATTTGTAAAAATGAACTGATCTAACAAATCTAATTCTCCCCAGCAATTTACTCTTAGAGACCAAAAAATGCTTTAGGTTTACCAAATTCATTGAACACGTGATACTTGCTAGATTTGTTTAGTTTTCTGCAAGCATCACGCTATGTGGTAATAACAAAAGTTGTCCTAAGGTTTTAGTTCAGATCTCAGAGTGTTGATTGCCATTCAAACTAAAAGAAATCTGTACATATTTACATAATATAATAATACATAATTATATTATATTATATAATATTTGAAGCGTTCTTGAGTAATAAACAAGTGGCTTTTCATCAATATTTTAAAAGCCTTTCTGTTCCCAAATTTAGTAATATTAAATTTTTAACTAAGGCTAGTGGAATATTAATTTAAGAATAATTAGGTGCCCAAACACCTAATAAGCTTCATCAGGGCAGGTGAGAATAATGTGAGAAAAAGTGTTCATTTAAATGGGAATTCCTCTGATTTAAGTCAGTCTTATAAAAAATCAGGTGAAAACTTCAGTAGCCTTTTTCAAGTAAAGATTTAATTGAGCTTTCTAGATCTATTAGATATAACAAGGCATTACTGGTGTAGTACGAATATTTAACTTAAGTCACCCACTGGGATACCTTTTAATTTGATCATTAATCCTAATTGCACAAGCCACTAACTATAACAGTAAAATAAATAGAAGAGGAGAAAAGGACACATTCTGGGGTGTGTCAGGGATAGAGCTGCATTATAAAAATAAAATTGGAGCATTAATAAATGTCTTTAAAGAGAGAAGGTGAAAATTTTTTCTAAGTTTTGAGTGATGTCCCAAACACTGTGAATGAAACCAATAAAGGTCATTCCAAATGACAGATCATTTTTTTCAGGTTCTAAGGAATTCATWTCAGCTCTAATTGTGTRTTATCAATGTTCCAGTGAAAGACACTGTAAAATTTCCTCTTAGAATTTGAAGGCAATGAGTCTAGTTCTAATTCCTTACCAGYTCTGCAGCAGAACAATTTCTCTCTTTGTCTCTTACCCAAACAACAATGGTGCAACTACTGAATCACACTTTGCAGTATCTGAAAGAAATTAATGTTCAAAAAAAGTGATCTTAGAGTAAAACTAGGAGGAAGAGTTGAAAAATAGCCACATCTGTACCAAACTGATGATATTTTTGRCAATGCACTGGAAGTAATACTTCCAGGATTGTCTTTTCCTTGTATAGTACATTATTGGTGGAGAAGACACAGAATATTTATTTCTTCAAGCAGCAGAGAAAGCCTGTTACATTTTCTGTAAAATKATTTAGTTGAGATCACTGAGAATAAATATACCCTGCAAGTTTTCCACTCAAAATTATAATTAATTTTCTGTAGTTATTAACCTGTACTTATGAAAAAATACTGCAGTTTATTAGACAGGTTTCATCTGTGACAGAGTTGACTTTCTTCACAGCAGCTTGCATGTTGATATACTTTGGACCTTTGATGAAAACAGCCTTGGTTATAGAGGGGAATTTTAACTGCTGCTGAGCAGTGCTTRCACAGAATCAAAGCCTTCTCTGCCTTTTATGCTGCCCAGACAGAGAATTTGGGAAGGGGTGCAGCTGGGACAGCTGACCCCAACAGACCAAAGGGATATCCCAGGCCACACGGCCTCATGATCAGCATATTGAGCTGGGGAAGGAGAAGACACACATGGAGTGAGGACATTTGTCTTCCCAAATTGCCATTATGCACAAAGGATTCTTACTTTCCTGGGGAAGGCAGATCATTTGCCTGCCCACTGGGAGAAGTGCGTTAATTCCTATTTTCCTTTGTTTGCATTGGCAGTTTTTGCTTTACCTATACAATCTCTATCTCAACCCTTGGGACTCCACACTTTTACCCTTCCAATTCTGTCCCCCATCCCACCAGGGGGAAGTGAGCAAGTGGCTGTGTGAGGCTGAGCTAGCTTCTGAGGCTAAACCTTAATAAATTGTAATTTGCAGCAAGTAAACTTGGCTCTGCAAGAATTTTTCTTTTAATATATTTTTTTTTGTTCTTCTAAACATGAAATTTTGAATCAGATACTATAAAAATACTTGGTTTTAAAAATAAAATTTTCAATATCAGTCTCAACCCTTAGAGAGCTCCACACTGACAAATAGTAAGCTAACACAGAAATCAAACACAGAAGCTCAAAGAAATTATGTGACAGACTCAGAGACAGGTTGGATGGTGGGGGGCCAGTGCTCTAAGAAAACTACAAAATTAATGCTCATTGGCCATTTCAAACTTTTTTAAGTGTGACTATTTTGATGTCTAGTCCAAGATTTTTCTTCACTCCAGTGTATGAAAATTCAGTGTTTGGAGACAGCTTACATARAATCATCTGCATTGTGTCTCAATTAGACAAAAGCTGAATCTTCCTAAGTCACTTTTAAACCCTTTCAATGAGAAAAGGGGCACAAGTACATGGAAGATGCTGTTTGCAGAGGAGCCTGTCTGGGAGCTCCACCTTGTTTGTGCCATCATAGACCTTAACTCCTGGTTAGAATCCATATGCATGAGGCAYGCTTGAAACTCAAGACACAAGTCAATGGGTGAAGGTCATTTTATTCTATAAAATTATTTGGGAGGAAGGGAAGTGTAAATTTTTATTTGGGTCATAAGTGTAACACCTGTTAATTTGAAATTAACTACTCCATCTTTTGTGTGAATGAAGATCCATTCTGGGATTGATGTGGAATTAAGAATGGCCTCTATTACGAAAGAGGAAAATGAGAAAACTTTACAGTAATGGTGAAAGAAGAATCTCATGTACCTTGATATGCCAGTGTTCACACTGGATAAAGAAATAGACAGTTTGCTCATGATTTCAGTGTAATTCACCTTTAGCTTATCACCCACTCATCTTAAAAGCATTAAGAATTGAAAGACTCCAGCAAGAGGATGGAAAATTGCACTAACCCCAGAGACAGAGTTTTGCAACTCTGAGGAAGATAAGGAAATTCAGATAGCTCCAATTCTATTTCCATAGTGACCCATATTTATACAAGTGGAGTATATTCACTATGATTTAGGTATCAGTCCTCACCTCTTAATCTGTGACTGCTCAGCATCATCTACTTTAAGGCAAAGATGGTAAATTACAACCTTTCTGTCACTGATCATGATCCTCTTTTCTTACGGCATGTCCACAATTTTGTAGATAAACTTTTATTGAAATTCACATTCCATCTCACCTATTAACTCTCCAGCTATTCAAGTAATAATAATAATTTTAATAAATTATCACCTCTTTCCTCAAGAGACTTTTAGTTTAGAAAGTTTAGTTTTTTCACTAGCATGTATAAAAGCATAACCTTACATAAGTGCTACAAGAGTAAGATAGGTTTAGGGTTCAAAAAGTAGGTTAATTAAAATACACTAATTTCTGCCTGCAGTGCTCTTGTTTCATTCACTGAAAGCTTATTTACCCAGCAGATGGGCAAATGTCTGCAGGTCAAAAACCTAATGGCATTCTAGTAAAATTCAACATAAGGTTCTTATTTCTTGAAGCATAAAGCAATTTGATACAAACAAAAATACACAGCAAAAATCTCTCTTATTTCACAATTTCATATTCCACACCTAAAAATACAACTCAATACCTTAAGATTTTCTTTTTTAGAGAACCAAATTACTATTTTATTAAATACTTTTTATGAAATACTTCTGAGTGTTTGTCTCAACTCTTCCTTTCTTTCCTTCATTTGATTTCTTATCTACTTATTTAAAAAACATTGAGGCTAATCCAGAATTTGAAGGAAAGGCTGGCTTTCCAGCTGAAAAAAATGAGTTGATACTTAGCAAATTCAGGTTGGCTCTATTACAGATATAAGAAATCTTAAAAGGTTTCAGAAATGAAGTCTCAGGAACAAACATATGTGTAACTAAAAATTTTCTGGACACTTGTACTCACTTTTTATTTTATTTTTTCATTATTCAAATCTCAGGCAATGCATTTTCCAAGTCCACACTGAGAAAGGAGTCTTTCTTCTCATGTGGGCAATCAAGCTTTCAGTAAACAATCTGTTTTCTCATGACAAACCTTCATATAATAATCTATTTCTGCCAGCATTTTCCAAAATGAATATGTTCGATATGCGAGTCTGGAAAATGTTGAAAAATTTACATATATAGCCCTGTAAACATTCAATTTATTCCCTTTTTCCCCCCTGAATGCAGTGGGAATAAATTTTTTTGTCTGTATGATTTGTATAAAAGAATATTATAGAAATTTTATATTTGGAGAATATTAGCATTATATTTGGAGACTAATATATAAGAGAACATTTGAATATTTAGAATAATATTTGGGTTAAATATTTGGGTTAAATATTAGAATATTTTGATTAAAAAATAAAAATATTCTTTATGGTCTTGCATTAAAGCAGCTAAAGAAAACATTTTTTTTTAATTAGTCACCCTAACATCTCTTTTGGAATGTAAAATATATTTTGTGCCTCTGTATTTCTCTGCTTAGGTTGAATTCTTTCTTTTCCCCCTCAGAAACCTGCGAATTTGTCAAGTGCAGCTTTCCTGGAGTTGTAGCAAAGATCATAGGATTTGGAAATGAAAGGAAGATTCCTTCATCTGCACTTGAAAAAACAAATAGTCTCTCAGGGACTGAGACCAGGACAAACTGGAAAAAATAACAAGTGATAGCCTGAACATGGCTGGGGAACAGAGAAAAGAGGATCTTTTTTATAAGAAAAAACTGGCTGTGTGGAGCTGAGGTACAGAAGCCAGGAAAATCTTCCAGTGAGAGCCAGAGACCTCATTGTGGTGTGTCACACACTGACAGCCTTTGTGAGAGGTTTGCTAGAATGGAGTCACACACTGACAGACTGTGAACACGGCTGTGGATGCTGGATGCTGTCCTGTGTATTGTATAGCTCCATATGTGGATGCTTCAAATCTGAAAGTTCCCAGTCTATCCCTGCATTAGCTTTCTGCATGACAATAAAATCCTACTTTGGTGGCATCAGAAGTTATTATATTGGTTAGTATTATCTGGGGTTGGAGGTGTTTTGTCTCTCAGGAAGTGAGGCAGGAGTTCATGTATTTCTGATTCATGTAAGGATCTCCTGTTTCCCTGCAGACACAGATATATTCCAGTGCTTGCCCTTGTACCACAGAGATCAAAGGGAATGCTGACCAGTTATGGGCTTCCTATATTGACTGTGCTTATCAAAGCAACATTTTAAAGTGGGGGATAATAAGGCTGATTTTATCTAAGTTATAGCAAAGTAATAGGTGATCACTGAGAGCAAACTTTGGCCTCAGAAGTGCACTTTATACATTCACAGAATCACAGAATGATTAAAGCAGGAAGGGATTGCTAGCAAGGTCATCTGGCCCAACCTCCCTGCTCAAGAAGGACAATCCCAGAGCACACGGCACAGGATTGTGTCTACATGTTTCTTGAATATCTCCAGTGAGGGAGACTCTGCAACCTCTCTGGGCAACCTATTCCAGTGCTCCATCACCTGCACAGCAAAGAAATCTTCCTCATGTTCAGGCTGAACTTCCTCTTTTCCAGTGTCTGCCTCTTGTCCTACTGCTCAGCACCACGGAGAACAGCCTGGCCCCATCCTTTTGGCACCCTCCTTTCAGATACTGACAGATATTGATTAGGTCTCCCCTGAGTTTTTCTCTTCTTGAGACAGAACAGGCCCCTCCCTCAGTCTTTCCTTTCCTCAGTGAGAGAGATGCTCCAGTCCCTTCATCATTCCTGCTGCCCTCCACTAGATCTGCTCCAGAAAATCTCTGTCTTGTGCTGAGGAGCCCAGAACTGGACACAGCCCTCCAGACACACCTCACTGGGGCTGGGTGGAGGGGCAGGACCACCTCCCTGCCCTGCTGGCACTGCTGTCCCTAATGCACCCCAGGATCCCCTTGGCCCTCTTGGCCCCAGGGCACTGCTGGCTCATGGACAGCTCATTGTCCATGGGACCCCCAGGCCCTTCTCTGCAGAGCTGCTTTCCAGCAGGGCACCCCCAGCCTGTGCTGCTGCCTGGGCTGGTCCTTGCCCAGAGCAGGGCCCTGCATTTGCCTTTTCTGAATTCCAGACCATTCCTCTGCCCTCTCTCCAGCCTRTCAAGGCCCTTCTGAAGGGCTGCCCAGCTCTCAGGGGTATTGGCCACTCCTGCCAGCTCTGTGTCTGCAGTGAGCTCCCTGAGGAGGCCTCTGCCCCTTCCTGCAAGTCACTGATGGATAAGTTAAATAATACTGGGCCCAGTACTGAACCTTGGCAGACACCATCAGTGACAGGCCTCCAACTAGACCCTGTGCCTTGGATTATGATCCTCTGGGATCTGTCATTCAGCCAGTTCTCAACCCATCTCAATGTCCAAACAGCCTGCAGTTTCTGAACTTGTCTGCTGGAGGACATCACTGGAGGCAGTGCCAGAAGCTTTGCTGAAGTCCAGGTAGACAGTACCCACTCTTTCCCCTTAACAGAGGGCATAAAACTGACACCAAAGATGGTGATAAGCATCAGCACTATTATTATTCCCCAGTAAAACCTTTTATACCGTGTCGCACATGCATAACACCTGTGTGCCCTTTTACTCTTTTGTGGTTGGTCAATGCACATCAGCATTCCGTGCTTCTCCTTCAATGCTGGTCACCTGTCTTACACAGCTGCAACTTATTAGGGGTGAGATTGCCTCCAGCACCATCTCTATTCTCTGATAATCCATTCTTCCACATCCCCTCATCTGTCCAGCCAGTTAACCTCATTGGATACCACCTCACTGGATACTCCTTTGACCTCAGTTACCTGACATAGCCTTACAGCATTTTTGAAAATCTGGTCCCCCTCATAAATTAATATCTGCAAAAGTCCCAATTACTGGAAACTCAGTATGAAGCCTAACACTCATTTTCCTGAGAGGGACTGTAAACATATGTTAGGTGTGAAGACTCTGTCTTTCAGGTAACTTACACTAGCATATTTTTATACAGTCTTACAATTTCAATTATCATTTCCAAAAAAGGACAAACATATGTGAATTCTGCATGTTCCTTGTTATTCTTTTCCTTCAAAACAACAGCTGGTCTCAATGCATTAAGTATTTTATTAAAATTAGAAGTTGAAATTGCACCTTCAGGAAACTTGTTATCCAAGAAAATGATGCCAGTGTAATAATGAGAATGTAATTATGATTTCATTTATAAGAAGTGGTGTTCAATTATTGCTTCTATTAAGAACAAATTGTTAACAGCAGTAGTGCTGAGATTCTGAATATAGATTACATTTTTCAGTTGCTGAAAAATAAACAAGTGTTCTCTGCACTGAATAAACTCATCTGATTCAGACAGGAAGATACATCTTACATAGATCCAGCCATTTCCTTTTTTCTTCCCCAACTGCTGTTAGTTAACTGTGCTTAATTAATCAAGTTTTGTTTACTTGACTTGTTGCAGATTTTCACACATGCAGAGCCTGTAGGACTGCAGGAAGAGGAACTAGTACAGACTAGTAGCAGAGAAACTGAAAAATAGATTCAGTAACACAGAAAAAAGCTTAAATACTGATGAAATAGTCTTGAAAAACACAAGAATGAAGAATGCATCAAAACTGAACACAAAAGTTTCTTTAATTTCTTGAAAGCAAAAGTGAAGATATGCCATAAAGGGTAACTTAAAGGTTTTCAAAAGGAAATCATAACATAACAGGACATGCCAATTAATGTGACATGTGAGAACTGGTGAACATTGGTTTTGCTCCTCTAAGGCCTTAATGTTATCTTTTTCAAATTCCTTTGGTTTCATTGAAAACCAGCCGGATTTGATGGTTTTTAACTTAAGAAGTCAGGGGTTATTTATTAATATGTTGATTGTTTGGATTCCTCAAGGCCAGCTSAAGAAAGCCGAGGTAGAAAGGTAAGTCAGTAGAGATATACACAGCTCTGAGTTTGAAATATTATAGCTGGGGCTTTTTTTCTTTTATTTTATTCTTTATCCATTTTTTTTACAKTGAAACATTTCTGAAGTTGAAAGTACTGAGTCGGCACAATGCACACACATAACTAGAAGTAGTCTTGTGAAATATTTAACACAAATGTAAGACTGACGTGTGATTAGAGAATTGGGAATATCATAGAAACTGGCTACATTAGGGTACTTTCTTTTTCTGAGATAGGTGAGAAAAGTTATGAAAGGTATCTCTTGCACATTCATGTAYCAGCAAGTCATCAGGTGCTAGAAAGAAAAGGTTACCTCAAGAAAACYAAAAAAATCTCATACATAAATTCATCCTTTGGAAAAGTAAATTGAAAAAGGCCACCACTGAAACTAAAGTATCAGGTAACAATAGATTCTCATAGGCAATGTGGAAGCTTTTCCTAACTGAACATTGATACATCTCTTAAAAATTTCATAAGGTGTATAAACAAAACTGAAGAGTAAGAATAACACTGAATCAAAATAACTCTCAGGCTCTGATGAAATRAATGCATTGTGGAGAGGAACACATATTACTCCAGCATATAAACTGGAACAATGTTAATCAAAGAGAGACTTTCTCAGCTGAGGAAGACCATTAAAGATTCTGGACTGCCTCTACTGCAGAATTCTCACCACTTTAAGCAGAACACACTGTTTTTTAGTATCACTACCACTATGGAAAAACATGGTGTGATTTTGGGGGTTGTTCTGTGCAGCAAGGACTTGGAGATCCTTGTGGATATCTTCCAACTCAGGATACTCTATGATTCTATAGCTAAAACATTTACAAGAGTGTAGAACCAGTAATTAAAAGGTAAAATCAAAGTCAATCAAATAGAATATCAACTCCAGGTAACATAAATCACTATGCAGTTCCTAAGGTTTAAAGTAATGGGTTTGTGAAAAGACATAAATAGAATAATACTGACAGAGGTATTATAAATAATAAGCATCTTATAAATGCTGTCAAGTAAAAAAAAAATTCCTTAGAAATGACAATTTCTCAAGTGAGGCCTTGTACATCATTTTTAATGCACTACTCAAGTCCTTGCTACAAATATTCATCAAGAAAAATATACAAAAAAGTCACAACCATTTCCATACAAAGGAATTTTTACCTTTTTCCAAAGGTTTATGGAGGAACATCAAAGACTTTTTATTCTTCAGAACTGATCCTCTACTGAAACTAATGCTAAGGCTGATGTTCGACATCCTTTAAAGCTGATGTGAGTTTTACAGTTGATTTTAAAGGCCAAATTCYAGCGAGGTAGTAATTGAGTGAATGATGGTTTTGCCCTTGTAAACACCTTAAAACCAGCTAATTTCTACCTACACCACTACTTATTTGGCTAGATGTTTGAGACTAGTCCAAGAAGGAAAGGCTCATATCTGACCTTTTCTGATCTTTCTTAAAGAAAAAATGATAAATCTGTGCTGACCTAGTGTTGATAATTCCAGACAATTTACTACCATGCATTATATTGCCAATATATATTTCTCTATTAAAAAGATGTTCTTCTTTTAAATGTATTAGCAAATTGAATTTCCTTCAGCCAAAAAGGACTTAATAAAGCAATGGTAGAAAATCAAAGGCACTCCCTCTCCCTCCTATAAACTGGCTTCCCTGAGAAGTTTCAATACAATAAAACCCATTTATTAACACACTTCATTGATTCTTACTCATTTCTTCTTTCAGTTACTTTTGACTTCATTGCTGAGAGTAACAGGACCTTTCCTGCACATGTGAGGGGAAATGTCTCATAGCTCCTATTCTGTACATCTTATCCTGGCTTGATCAGACACCATAGTATTATCTGACATAATAAAATGATGACTGATGAGGTAGACAAGGTTCAGTTTGACTTTTGAGCAAAATTTGATCCGTTTCTTTCATAGCAGGTATCCTCTCTGCTAATTTTTCCATCAAGTTCAACTCCTGCTGCCCTTGCTGTCCATTTATAGCTGAGTGCATTGACTCCTGGTAAACACATGAAGAATAATTTTTCAAGGTGCTGCTCTGTCTAATCTTCTTTGCTCCACCTTGTCTGTCTAATTCCTTTGCACCCATCAGCTGCTAACCTCAGCCAGCACAGAATTACCTGCACATCCTTAGCTGCAGGCCAGTCTATCCCATGTAGAGAGGCACAAGCTTATCCAAGGGACAGAGATTTGTTGAGTCCCTTCCATTCTAAGCAGAGAATATGCAGATTTCCCAAGGCAGAGGGAAGGGTACCRCTGCAGAAACCATCCATTGAGTGTYAACTGTTTGAGGGATTCCTGTAAGTATGTACATGCAAGGATGTGATCTCCTCCTTTGCACTGATCAGTAGGCAGMCTTGAGCATCATTATCCTTCACTGTTTTCTGAGGACTGAATCTAGAGGAAATACAGATATGCATTTAAGTTTTACCTGTTTCATGGCCCAAAAGAAGGRCAGCAATCAGCCCCAGGCCCTTATTTCCAGTTTCTCTACATCCATAGATGTTGYCATCTTATTGCTGGCSTTCCATACTGTYGYCTCCTATTGCAAAAATGTCATACCTTCTTAGTATTTTGTTGTGGGCAGCTCCTCAGAGCACTGACTCTTTCTTCTTCACAAAGTACCCARCTGACTRCAGGKCCCTTCTCACCCAGCCACCCCACTCTTTTATAGCACTCTTCTTACTGGTTACAGCTGTGSCCTGTTAAAGTCAGGCCTGCTCCTAATCTTTGMTAATTGGCCCAGCTGCAACTCCTTAGGGGTAAGATTACTTTCTACACTATCTTTATTTYCTTATATTCTATACCCCTACCCATAGATGCTAAGGAATTTTAGACTAAATGTTTTACCACTTGCTAGAAAATAAAGCTCTCCTACAATAATTTAAACAAATACTAAGAGGAACTAGGCAGAAGAAGAAATTGAGAGAAAAGTTTAAGACAAATTGTTGTCATTAGGCAAATCAGTCACTGTCATCTCTTTACTGAACTAGTGCCTATGTAGCAAACTATACTGTTCAAATCTGTTTGCAGCTAATAATTTGAAACACACTTTGAAAATGCTCAGACAATGTGCAGAGTAGACAGGTGGAAAAACATTAGCATTTTCAAAAAAAAAAAAAAATTTTGTCCTGTAGGCATGATGTGCATTCCTGACATGCAACTGATTGATTTCAAACATAGCTCACATCTGTACATTTGRGTATTTTCAAGCCTTCATTAACTAGGGGTTTATATATACAGACACATATAGTTTAARTATTGAGATATTAGTTTATAGATATTCATATTATTGTGTGTAAGGTTTTGACTTTTTGTGGGCCTTCAAAACAGTAACTCCAGCACTGGAGTTTTCTGAAGTAACTGATCTTAAATCACATGCCAGTTTATTTAAGCCAATTTTACTTAATAAAACTCTCAGAAATGAGCTAAGAGAGCTGTGCCAACACATAAAGTGAGGGTCAGGTTTCTATGAGCTGGTGAGTACTCACTGCCAAAAGCCGCATGCCCTTGAGTTGGAGCAAATCCAGAGTAATTCCATTGATTTAACCATGTTATTCCAGATTCAGAGCTTGGCAGCCTCCTTATCTCTGGACACAGTGCAGAGAGGCAACATTAGACTTCTGGGGTAAAGACCTCTCCCTTTTCCTGTGCCAGACAGTTTCCTATACAGACTTGATCTTCTGGGGTAAAGACCTCTCCCTTTTCCTGTGCCAGACAGTTTCCTATACAGACTTGATCAGTGCACAGACACTTGCMTAAATTAGCTTTTCTAAGACAGACATTGTGGCTAAATGCAGTAAAGCCACATTCCTAAAAGCATTTGGCTCTGGGGCCTAAGGGCAATATTTAATTTGGTTGATAGTACTGGTATAATGAACTGACTTTAATACCAGCAACTTAGTGACAAAGATATATTGAAATATTCCACTATATTGAAAATTCAATACTACTTGAAATAAAATAATATTTTTGCTACTTTGCCTTAATTAGAAGGGCCTCATGTTACTAAAGATATTGAGTTTGTTAAGAGGAGTAAGAAATATCTTAAAATGCTGGCATAGCTTTCACCTAAGAGTAGCAAATAAGTGCAGTTTTACTGTCATACCTTGGTGATCTATACTTTCTGATTCCCATTCCTCTGTTTCTAGTTAAAAATCTCCCCACAATACTGGGAGTGTTGTCAAATAATGAAGACTGATATTCAAAAAGCCGACTGATCTGTCAAAAAAAAAGCGTAGCATTTATTTTGTTATTGTGTCAATAGACTTTGCCATGATCCCATCTTTCTTTTATGTCTCTGGACTATTAAATTTCTCAAAAGAAGTATTGTAACTCCAATCTTTTTCTTACATTCCATCAGTGATTTCTCAAATTTACAGATAAAATCTCTGGATCTTWAGATGACTGCAGCAAATTTTAGGTAAATGTTATGTTCCCAATCCTTCACAAAATGGTTCAAAGTTTAGAAGTCATTAATAAGAGTAAGGCAAACATGTTTGGGAGAGAGTAGCATAATAGCATTTTACCTTAGCTTTTCTATCATTGTTAGTCAAAACACAAAGATATCTTATCCATATTAAAAGCACTAATAGCTAGAGTAAAAATGTGTAGCTAAATGTGTTACCCCACCAAGCCCATCTAATTACTCTTTCTTTAAARCAAGGATGCCAGGTCTGCACTCTTTATGCTGTTTTTCTCCAGATATTTGAGTTGATCAGCAGACTTAAAGGACAGGTTTTCAAATTTATTTAGTCATTGAATAGCAAACAGAGATTCATAGTAGGATTTTCTCAGCAGTGCCAGAGTTGGTTCAAGGTTTATTTCAAAATTCCAGTGAGTTACAATCTGATCACTGCCCTACAAAACTTTTCAAAAATACTTTTCTGTATCTCTTTCTAAGTATACAAATTAGAGAGATTTTTGTTCAAGGTGTTTGTCTTTGGGTTGTTTGTCAATATATGAAAACTTTCCAAAAGGTCTAGGTTGAAAACCATGACCTGAAGGATAAATCTGTAGGCACGATGAAACTCCCTACAATTAGATTAAAGCTCTCCTGCAAGATGGAGAACATGATTTCYTAAGGTCCATCATAAGATGAGGTCTAGAAATATTCCAGAAAACAAAGCCTTTTGAGTTATTTCAATAGGGGGGGTTTTGGGTTCCTTTTAATAGGTATTTATCTACATATTTGTTAAAACAGAGGACAATACATACTATAAAGTGCAACTCTTATTTCAAAAAAGGATTATAACTCTTACTTAAAACTAATAAACATTCTGACACCTTGGAAATTATATTATAAAAAAATACAAGGGAAAGGAATTCTTTAAACTCACTACAAAAACTATTTCTTTGTGCTATAGATAAAGAATGAGAGCAAGTTGCAACCAAGTGGAATATGAACCCAGTCCTTGACAACTTGATTTAGAAATTAATCATTCCAGGATTTACAGAGACAAATATTTCTAGTGTGGGAAGATTAAAAGGAGAAGGATTCTTGACTTTCAGATGCCAGATTTTAGTTATCAATATAAAAGAGTATATTAGGTTGTCTGCCTGAAGTATCACACAGACTGGACCAAATTCTCTGCCAACACATGAACACTTCAAAGTGTCTGATTCTTCTTGTARCTGTAGCCTGAAGCCTGTCCATACCTAGAGACACACACAGACATGAACTGTTCTGCATTGACAATAACCCCTCCTTACCCCTGCTGACAAATCTCTCCCCTGCACCAGCTGTGCTCACCTAGGGTTGTGTACATGGCCCTAATTCCAGAGAAGTGCAGTTGAACAMAAGAAAGTGAAGGAAGAAAAAATGCAGTAAGGAGGAACAGAATACAGCAGAAAAAAAAATCTTCCATCATTATGTGGCAGATAAACTGTGCTAAAACCAAAACCCCRATGTCATTTTGAATAAGAGTAAAACTTGGAAGTTTGGGAGGAGTTCAAATCCTTAATTCTTTAATGGGTTGTAAAGCTTGAGGGATTTCTTTTTCTTTAAAATATTTTCCAATTATTTAGAAAACAACCAAACAGAAAACAAAWAATTTTCAATGTTTTCTCTTCCACCATTTTTATAGCTTGCTTTTTCATCTGGTCACAGTAAGAATTCTTATCACACTAATTAATTTTTCTAAATTCAATTGCACAAATGAAGAAATGTCTTAGTAAGCTAAGAATTAAGATTAATGACTTCTACATTTTAGCAATCGTGAAAGTCTTTAAAAGTTGCAAGTAGACACAGATTAGTATGCATGCATTTTAAAAACCTCCTTAAGTGGAGAAAAATTTGTGCATCAAACCCTCATCTTTTCAGCTTAATTTCTACAGTTTCAGTATTACTTTTATTATATTTCTGTATATACCAAATGATTAGCTTTATAACTGATAAAATTATTTCCTTAAGCACAAAATCAAYGCCCTGTCCCCAGGTTGCCCAGATGTACATGCAGAACTGCTGATCATTCTGTGTGACATGTCACTTACTGAAAGGGGCTGTGGTTAGCCTGGAAGCTTTCTCAGACTTTATTCTGCTCACCAGCAATCAGGCAGCTAAGACTGTCATACACAGCCTGGTGACCCTGATTTGAGCTCTCTGACCCTATATTTAGGCTGTTGCCTGTATGTGAGGCAGCTGGCTGACAGCTAAGCTGCATTTAGCACCTCCCAATCAATAATGCTGCCTATCCTGCAGCTCTAAGATGCTCAGGCTGCATCATACTTGAAGTTATAAGGTTTTGAGTTCAGTCAGTTTAATTTTGTCATCATTTTTACAGCAATCTCCTAAAGAAAAAGTAAATTATGATTTATTGAAAAGGTGAAAAGACTTTTATGAAAAAGGATTAGTTTTTGAACTGGCTGAAGAACTTCAAAATTTGTTAAAAGGCATGGTTTCAATTATTCTTAAAACAAAATAAACCTCCTTCACAGAGTTCTTTCTTTGGAAGAGAAGACAAGACTAAGGAGGAAAAGAGTAAAACTACCCAGAAATCATCAATTCCTACTCTATGGTAAAGATCAACATTGTTTCTGAGGGAGCTAARGTTAGATAACTAAATTGGAGCAAATTAAGACTGAGCGAAGAAGGAAAACCTACCACTGACTAATGGGAGTGGGAATAGCAGGAAAATTAGTTCAAAACGATGATCCATCCTGATCCTAGCCCCAGGTAATCTTAACAACTCCAAGTGTCATCCCTGATAAATCACTGCTTTGCAGATCCAAACATTTGTGAATTTTTTCYTAGTTAGTAAATTTTGTGAAAAGAGGCTTATTAAACATATGGCTCACTCTTTTCCAATGCAGGTTGTTAGTATTTTGTCAGCTTTTCAGAGGTCAAATATTTGGAATCAGTCCTAACGACATGAGGATGCCAAACTGCACTTCCTGCTGCTGTAATAGATGGATACCCAGAGGTGGGCTGGCTCCATGAAAAATAACTTATGTACATTCACACTATGCTGCAGTCACCCCAGATCAGAAATCAGTCACTCAAAGTAGTCAGTGTTGTACCACCTTTCTGCTCTGAGGATCCAGTTTGAAACCTGTAAAGCTACTTTCTAAAAGACAGGCACTCATGGTACAGCCATGCTTGAACACACAGAACAGGCTTAATGTTCAAGCTTTGAAACTACCCTAACATAAGCCTCCAAACTGTAGCCATCCATACCAGCACAGAGCTGACTCCACCTAGCACATGCTATCAGCAAGAATGAGCTTTGGCCAGCCTAACAAACATCCTTCACAAATAACAGAATTGTTTCTRAGGTGCCTAAGTTTTTCATCGTGTGCAACTCTGAACAAAGACCAGATGTTGAAAGAATTTCACACATAACTGATATGTAGGCATGCAAACCAAAAACTAAAAAGCAGATGAAGATGTTCCATAATTGCTACAAAAGCTGAGTTCCACACAGCCTGCACAGTGAATGACAGAGGTGCCTCAGAGAAAATGGAGTAGACATCTGGTTGTGGAACTGAAGACTGAATAATCAAGCTTCATGACTTTGAGATGACTTTGGCTTCTGAGAATTGACAAACTACAATATTAAAACCATTGAATAGTTTAGTTGAGCTGGATTTTTTGCCTGYTTAAAAAATGTGAAASAGAAATGAAGACCAAGAAGAGATATCTGGTCTTAAGAGTCAGAAGAGCAGCAAGGAAAAAGAAAATAAARGAAAGGCACCATGACCAAGTGTGTGTTTCCAGTCTCAAAGACTGGAAACAAACTTTTGAATGGTTATAAAAAAAAAATCTCRTGCCAGCTACTGTAAAAGCACAAGACAAAATGGAAGACACAGGTTGGCTTTGAGTAGCAGAAGTTTGATTGAATTACCAGAGTGAAATAATTTTTCTGAGACTGAAGAAAAGTACAATAGTTAACTTATTGGAAACTTACTATAACAATTTTTCAGGAAGGAGTATTGTGGGTAGATGATMTGCCCTTCTTTCATTTACAAAAAAGATCTGCAAGACATCCTGGAAACTTTCTGACAATGTTCAGATGTGGAAACAGAGAATTTATTGAAAAAGTAGTTCAGGAATATTTTATATTTCACAACAGATGTCTTAGCAAGCACCAATATTATGGAACTTCAAATGTTTCAAGTTTGCAGAACAGGGAATCTCCAGTATAACATTGCATTTTAACTTGATTAACCTTAAACCACTAAACTACCCCTGTTTTAAATTAGAAATTTAATTCTCAGTCTTACTGAGAATAWCATAAAAGCATTTCATAGCTGCTTCAAATTGTAGCATTAAGTCAAAAAGACACAGCATTGCACCTGGCACTTGGAGTGCTACATAGTGTGCATTTTAATGTTAGTGCTGCTGCTATTAATTACTCTGTCAAGACATTTCTATTCCTACACTTGGCCAAGAGAAATCTGAAGAGCTATCTAGCTGGAAATCCATTTCCAGCTGGATCTATAACTGGGACAAGATTACCTCATGGTGGATAGGAGATGATTAAGACTGTAGCAGTAATTCAGTGCTGGATCTTGTAATTATTTTCCTGTAACACACTAGAGGAACTTAATTATTTTGTGTAGCTTCAATATACTCAAATGGTGAACCCACACTGCATYATTTTATAGATTTGTTGCCATGGGATGGGATGTCTATAGATTTTCATCAAACAAGTGTACTTTATATTATACTCCATTCCTTAAGTCTTTATGAGGAAAAAAAAAATCCATCTTGAGGAGAGAAGACAATAAAAGGAAAGAGTATGAGGAGAAAAAAAATTATCCAAACAGTATCTACAATTTGAGAATTTTTTCAGAAAAGGGAAAGGAATTTTAGAGAAGTATGAAGAATGAGATGCATTCTGTAGCATACAGTCCAGCCTCTATTAAAAATAATTAAAGTWAAAAATGCCTAACAATTGCCTAACTAATTACATTTTGTAATGCAGATAAACTATGACACTGATGTCATCAGCAAATGGATCTTTTCTGTATCAGTGTCACTTCTGCAATTCTATTACCTCAAATGTGCCTGTATAATAAAATTGGAAAGGATACTTAATTTATTAAWTTATTTTTAACAATGTCTTTATAACATGCCCAAATTACTATCAAGCTCAAAAAATATTAAGGTCAATAGTTTTTCCTAGATTTTTTTCGAGCTTAATTTTAGGCTAAAAATTGTTTTATAAGCCATGGTGACGGACTATAATATACTGAAATACCMCTGTAACTCATTGAAAATATGGGGTGATAGATTGTTCAGACTGTAGGTACAAGCAAAGCATYCTTGCTGAAGCAGGTAAATGTTGAAATAGCTGTGATGAAGCTTAAACAGAAAGAGATAAGGGTGATAAAGACCCTTTGCCCCCAGAGAAGATCTCAGTTTCCAGAAATAAAGATGATCTCAGAGATAGATGGAGAGAACTTTTTCTTTTGAACAACTCATCCTAAAAATGCCCCATAAGTTAACATGGCCCATGAACACAGCTGTGGGAAGGCTGACAAAGATGGGAGGGGTTTCACAGATGCAGATTTCTGGGCAGCTGTTATTCATAGAAACCAAAACCACAAAATTGTTTCTTGTAGAGAAGTTTCCATGGCTTGTTAAGAGAGACTCCTCTCCCTATGTAAACTGAAAGAAAGACTATTCTAGAGGTGGTAAACTGACTAAAAATTTTAGGTTTTGTCTGTTTACATTGTTAGTGGGAAACGTTGTAAGGGAGAGAAGTGTTCTAAAAGTTTTATTCTAATTCTTATTATTCTTTATTTAGTAACTGTTAATAAACTTTTCTTTATACCATTTTCAAGTTTTGAGCCTGCTTTGCCATCCTCCTAATCCTATCTCACAGCAGGAAATAAGTATATTCTAGTGGGTGCACTGGCATTTAGCCAGTGCTAGACCCTCCACAACCTAGTAGTGAAGCATTATTATGCTTTTCAATATGTTGCCCTAGAACTGAACTCCAGTGATTTAGTGTTTCTAGAAAAAAAATCCACAAATCCACAGGAAGGTGTTTTGTCATTGGTAATCACTGTAATCCACTGGAATTACTGTGGCACAGCTTTGCAGGAGAGCTCCTGCTGCCAGAATGCAATTAGCCCATCCCAGTTAGTCTTGCCGTAGCAAATTCCCAGCCTTGTAACATCTGTTTGTGGGTGGTTTAGCCCTTCTGTACTTCATGGCTTGCATCTGAGACCAGACTCAGAGTTCAGCTTAGATTACTTTGGCTTAAGGGGTGCTGAAAGAAAATCAGAGAGATATAAGCCAAGACAATTGAGACAAATACAACCACTAAAGAGAAACCACAGCGTATAACCTAATCAATATTCAGTTTAGGAACTAAGCTCTTACTAATCCATAATGGAGCAACAATTATTTATAAAGTGGTTTATAAAACAGTTATCCATAGTTAGCTCAAATGCACTGTCCATTTTCTGTTGTAAAGCAAGACATTTCAAGARCACAGCAGACTTTATGTATGTCCTGGTAGTTTTTACTTGTAGGAATGCATCAGCCTGGATCTGCTGGCACTGATAATTTTTCAGCAACTTACTGAAGATGAAATATTKTCGAGGCTTTGAATACTTAGCTGAAATAACATTGTGCTTCATTCCCATTAAGGGAATGGCATGGGAAGTTATTTGATTTCTTTATCTCTCAATTCTGCTCYTGAAAATTGATATTAGCTTAGGAAGATGAAAGGAGAGAAGGATACAATCCTAGCTCACAGAGATACAGTTTCAGATGGCCAATTTATAAGATTTAAAGGAATAATCCGCTAGAAAGACTGATAAAATACATACACTGTCCTTTGTTTTAATCTATAACTGATTGATAACCATACAGGAGATAACAGCTTTAGGGGCATTTTGGGACAAATATTTTGATGCATCTATTTTTATATGAAGTGTTAAAGGTAAGAAAATTGCAGTACATATTGCTGTGCACTGTAGTCCTCTGCACTCATAATGTACTTGTTTTAACCCAAGGAGTGCTTCTTAGTTACATAGGTARATATACCTGTCCCTAAGAAACAGCCTGCATTTTTGATAAAGGGAATCCTTTGGTCATTTCCACAGAAACAAGGGGTAACAAAGTCACCTTGTCCTCAAACTTCTGGTACTATGTCCAGGTCAGGATTTATACTTATGTTTTTATCTCTAACCCAGGTAGTAAATACATTTCTGGAAATGTCTTCAGTCTGTGTGTAAATTCTGCTGCACTTCTGGTTGAAGGAAAAAGATAYTGAGAGGGAGATAGGATTTTAGAAACATCAACCAATACTTTATGCTTTAGCTATTTGCAAAGAGAAATTTCACAACCAGCACTGCCAAAATTCTTGCTTTCCAGTCATTGTTTTATAACAGCTCAGCCTGATTACTCTCAAGTACTACTCACTTCTGTTTCTGCTTGCTTAAGAACTAGTGCATGCCTTTTTTTGAAGTCCAAGTGCCAGCAGGCTCCATCCTGCCTGCCCTGTCTCTGGCAGTGCTCTGGAACCCCTTGTTTTCTTTACCCTTCCCTGTCAAAGGCATGCTACATTTCAGCTTGTGAATCACTCCCACTGATTTGACTCACAAAAAATTACTTTATTTTCCTTCATTCAGGGCATGAGACATGACAGCAGCTCAGCTTCTGCAGGAGGCCGTAAACCATCCCTGACCACATCTGTAGCAGAGCAGTACCTCAGGTCTCTGCCCCACGGTGCTTGCCCAGCCCTGGTTCCCCTGGTTTCCCTCTCTTCCTCTTTAGGCTCTGCTGCTGCTGCTGCTGGTTTCTCCCCAGTTCTGCTTCAGGAGGCCACAGCCCTCACTGTCTAGCACATGTGGAAATTCTGGTTTATGCCCCTTCTTTCTTCTCTGCCTCTGCTGATTTCATGCTTGTCTATCCACAGTGATACCCTCCATACCCTCCTGCTTTGGCAGAACAGGGGGCTTCAGAGGTTCAGCTGTTTTTTCAAACTGTTCAGCAGTTTTTTCAAACATAATTTCTAAGTTCTTTCTTCTGGGAATTGGGAAATCTGGAGAACATTTCTGCTATGAGGAAGCAGGAAAGGCACAGGCTGTGAAGCATTGGTAGCAGCAGCAATCACAATGAGAAGTTTGTGAATGTGAGAAAACAATGGAACATTAATGTAACCAGGCCACAAGCACCTACATACAAGATAACAAGATACAAGATAACAAGAGAAGCAGTGTGGAAATATTCCACAGACAATGGCTCTCATTTCCCCTCCTTCATGTAGAATAGTGCTTATCCTCAGCTTACTGGATTGTAAGAATCATTTATAAAGTCTTAGGAAGTAAAGAGAAATGGACTGGGAAAGATGACAGAAATAAGCATGCAATCACTTCAAGAAAAATATCTCTAAGATACATCTTTATAGCTGAAGCTGTTAACTCAGCCCTTTAAAGTAATTTTACTTCAGCAGTCTTAAATAACCCTTAGCATTTAAATGACACTTTTTACTCTYAATGTTGTTTTCTTGCCTGCAGGCTATAACCATGAATCCTCCTTTAAGTACCTCTCTTCATTAGCAGCAGAATATCTTTTGCTATTCTGCATAACACTATGGAGAATGATGCAGAGTATGGTGCAGTTTGCTTAGACTGGGTATTCTCATACACAGTGAAGAGGTGAAGTTGGATTCGGGCACAGTTATTGTATTAATCAAAAGAAATGCATCTTGCATTATCAGCAAAGCTCTTTATCTCAAGTGTCAAGTCAGATAACAGCATTCCTTTCCTAGTGTAACAGAGACTATGTAGTACTGTGTTGATCTTCCATTCTGACCCAGCTTTCAAGTTGCTTTCCTCAGGTGTTTTGCTGGGAAAGAGCAAYGCCTCAGGATGCAGCTTCAATTTGACTTTAGATATGTGCACTCCAACCTGACAGCCAAAGTTAAATAGCTGGGATTATCAGAACATATGTGTCCTATTTCTGTCAGCACCAGCAACTGATTGTCAACCRGATTTGACTGAAACATGGACATTTAGAATTGCAGAAGCATTATGTCAAGAAGCTATGCCTGTAKGTAGAGATGCATTCACAGAGAAAAAGCTGCAGGGTGGTCCTTCAGTTTGCTACAGTGAGACCACCTACAGACAAAGAGGAGGAGAGCACTTCCAAGCAAGTAGAAAATGTCAATCAATCTTAAACAAACCAAGCTGAGAGGTCGAATGGGCCTTGCTATCTCATTTTAAACAGAAACACATCTCCTGCATTTTGCACAATACACAGGAGTACTCCTGTATTACTGTATGTATTACTATGTGTTTATTGGATGCAACAATTTTACCTTGAAGAGTCAGAGTTTTTATTTGGTATGAAAATCTGATAAAGGATGTTCCATTATAGTTTTAGGAAAATTTGGGACTTGAGATAAAATAATATTAGGAATAGAGCAAATTGAGAATAAACCAGGAACAATAGTGTTCCACTATTCTAACAGGGCTTGTAAACAAGATTTCATTCTCAAATATCAATGCCTAAACTTTTAAACTAAGGTATACTTATCTTGCTTTATAGAAGTCCTTCTAACATGAATTAGGCTTTTCTARCCTGATTCTTCAATAACTTTCTGCCTTTCTTAATCTGAGTAACAGAAGATGCTCAAAAATATTGTCATATGTGAATGATGACTTCTAAAATGTGCACAGAAGTTAAACTTGATCAATGYTTTGTGTTCCTAGTATAATCTTACATGTTTCATTTATCCTATGCGGGYCAAAACACATTTTTATAGCAAGCATGAATAAAAGGCATGAAAATGCAATTAACACATGAAATAAATACTATTGTTGTCCTTGATATATCATTGAAACAAGAAGATAAAGATATGCACAATAGATCCAATAGATTTTAAGMTAACTAATATCTTCATTAATAACTATATCAATTAAAACATCCATGTACTAAAATGATCCTATTACCATGTTCAATTGGCTTATAAAATTGGACATAAAAATGCATTAACTGCCTCATGAGCCATCTTTGGTATCTACCAATTTTGTCAGCTCTTCAGATAAGGTGTATATGAGTATGTTGCATAGATAATGATGTAAACATACAACAAGCTTATGCAATATGTCTGAGTAGCAGTAAGCATTTTTTTTCCATTCTCCATTGTTAAGATATGCAGTTGGTTGGCTTGGACAACCAACAGCAACACCAGGATTTTCTTTCATCTTTGCATGTCCTCCAATACTCAAACTAACAGTGACTAAAGAGAGAAAGATGCTCATTCTAGGAGGAACAGAACTGAGTTCTTTGACAATTTCATTTAAATGTCTGCAGCTACAAAATTGATAGCTGATGCAACATGGGGCTCCTGTAAAATGCCTCATTTGTTTGAAAAAATGTATTTTTACAGTAACAATCTGTGGGCAGCTGGGTGGCAAAATGGTTCACAAAATGTCAAACACCATTCACCATAGTGAGATACCAGATGAGACTCATGTCTGCTTCATGAAACAGGTGATTACAAACTAATAAAAGGGGGAGGGGAAGGGAAATGTGCTGTATTCACCTCTTCTGTGCAGTCCTAAGTACAGATTTATCTTTTTTATGGGAAGGAAAGTTTTTTTCTTTCTCACTGAGGCATTTAGCCTCACACAATAGCCACTGGATTCCTCAGTCGGTGCTTGAGGCAGAGTTAAAAATATTTATGATGAAATTTAGCAAATGTATTTCAGGGCAGCTGTCAGATAATGCCTGGGATAGCTGTATTTATTTTTCATCACAGCCAGTCCCCAGAGTCTTGTCACACTTTGCAACAGGCATATTTTCCTAGGTTAGAGGTAAAAATACCCTGTCAGTAACCAGTGGTTAATGGGTAAAGAGTTTTCCTGTGGCTCTATAATCCGAGACAGAYCTATAATTTAACCAAAATATGAAGATTTTACCATTAAAACTAAAAAATTAGACAAGAGTATTAGTCAAAAATCAATTTASTCTATAGGTTTAAAAGAGGGAAATTGGGTGACTTAAAGTTTGACAGTGGATGAAACTATGAATAAAAGGATGAACACCAGGAGTTTGGAAAGTAAGATAGTGGGAACACTCATGTAGTAGACAGTATATGTTTAAACACAGTGAAAACCTCCAACTCCTCCAGCTAGGGAATGAAGTATGGACATGATGCCATAACTGTGGGAAACTACTTCAGGGAATTGGGCAGCAGAAGACAGTGATGGTCAGGGAAGTGAAAGAAATAGGAACATTTCCTGGATATCACATTGGGGGAAAAGTGAGTAAGCCCATATTAGTAGGAGTTCATTGAATTACATAATAAAAAGTTAATTTTATGTACTTAGTATCTAAAAGGCAATATTTAAACAACACAGAAGTTGGTGAGAAAGAACACGTGGACAGTGGAACTGTCCAAAGAAAGATTGGACCATGTCTAACCATGTAATTGGACCAACAGTATATTTATTGTTCATAAAATAATTAGAAACCAGGAAGCACAGTAAACAAAAAAATGTCTAAAATGTCACTGGCCAGAAATTTAAGAAAACAGTACAAGTATGCTCTCAACAGCATAAGGTTTAAAGTAGAGCTAAAAGATCACTAAAAAATGAGAACACAGCTCAGATTCAATAGCCTCTCCATTGTTATTGAAGAAAATCTCAGGAAATAAAAAATGATTGTTGAATCTAGGATTAGAAAGAAGTAATAATAATATGGAAACAGAAATTATCACAAAAGAGGTAGTAGGAAACTCAAAGACTATAGTCCTCTTGAGTGAGGGAAGGGACATGGTAATCTTCATTTCAGAAATCTGAAACAATTGGTGCATGAAATTGCAGTCTCAGGAACATTTATGCTTTAAAAAGACACTGAAGTGATCTTGGCTCTTTGAGGCTCATTATTCTGACATCTGTAATATACAGCTCTCTGCAAGGTCCAATGCAGCCCTGACCTGAATGAAGGGCTGAGCATCTGTGCAACCACAAGGCATGTGATGTCCAGAAGCATTTTCCATGCCAGCCAGTGCTAATGGAGTGAGGAAATGAAAGAAATAAAAGGAACTAGAAAGAGATGCTAGCACCTAGATTTAATATCTTTATTTTTGTAACTGTTGTTTTGTGTATGCTATTATTTAAACAACATTAGAATTTTATAAAATCTCAGATTAGGAAACTTGCTAACTAGGATGGAAAAGAGGAGAATAAATGAAATATTATGACACAGGAAAGAGCCTGATAAAAGGTCAATACTCRAGAGTCCTGAAAGAAAAAAATACTAGGTTGAAATTAAGTTATTAATAATGTTTTTCAAGCACTGGTCTCCAATTCAGCAAATATTTATTGATATTTTTATTAGTTATTTTGGCACAGGAATCAGCAAAGTCCTAGAGAAGCTGGATGGTGCAGCGCAGGCCTACATTTATTACTCATTTAGATATACCCAGGCTTTCAAATTCCTGGAAGGAAACACATTAGCAGCTGAACCTGACCCACATGATTAGCTGAGAAAAACAGAAGTAAACACGGATCTGTTCTGCAGACATAGACATATGTCAGAAAAGTTGGAAAGATGGTGGCACAGAGAATTTCAGTCTAGAGTTCAGGTCATGTTTGCCCACTCAGACACTTCAGATTACCTTGCAGTCTCTCAAAATAAGATCTCTTTTTCTCTCAGACATTGCCAAATGTACAGGACCTGAAATTTCCAGTCTGTCACGTATGTTTGTTTCACTTTTTAAGCAAGGACAGAGAAAGTAGCTTATTTTCTGGATTGTGTCTGTTGGACACAATGTTTGAAGACCATTATATTTTTAAAAAAATCTTTAGAAAACAAACAGCACTTCATGTCTTCTATAATATTTTATCAATAAAGGTCATCAAATTCCAGTTTTTCCAGGGTGTTTTAAAATTGGCCTTTGAGAAAATTCCTGGATTATGTCACAGTCAATAGTCAGAGATTTCCAGTTTTGATTTTCCTGAAAATCTTACTACATGGAARGCTCAATCTAAATTGTAGAACTTATTTTCTGCTTGGACAAAATAAACATCTTAATAATATTTTGCTTTAGCAGATAGACATCTTTAATTTGTGATTCCAGCAAAATATGTCAATTCTTAAGATTTCAAATTCCAAAGAATATTTCAAGGTATTTTCTGATACATGGAGACCATGTAATTTAGTCCCTACAATCTCTAGAGAAAGCTTGGGAAACATGGAGTTTATCTTAACATTGTACTGAGATATTTGAATCTCAGRTCTCAGGTTTCCTCAAAAAGGATGAAAAGGATCAATACTATGTATTTTAATTATCTTTTCCACAGAAATCAAAATGCATTCCTTTCAAAATACAAGCTCAAGGTACTACTCAAGTAGCCTACAGGGAATGGGAGCCAGTACATCACAGACCCCAAATTCATGGATGGAGCAAAGGACACAGCTGGAGGACATCTGGTGTACTTGAGGTTGTGGGTCAGAGCAAGGTAAGGGGCACAGGCTGGTCACAGTGAGTACAGCATCTGTGTGGTAAAAGATCAAATCATGTGTTAAGAATTTCATACCTGAGTGAGARCTGACCTTCAGAAATGGGTTCTTACTCAGAACAGGGAGACAGGTACATGCAGCTCTGAAACAGGGAAGAGCAAGTGTTGTTGTTTCAGTAAATCAAAGGGAAATGACAAAAAAGACATTGCTGCTGCATTCATTGAAGGACACAACTTTCAGTTTTCAGCTCCCATCCAGTTCTGTGAGGAACAGAAGTTGAGCAGATCTCGTCTGCTAAAAGATGATGGGATCTTCATTTAAATTCCTAGTGTTTGTATCTTTCCTCCCTAGGTATTTATCATCACTTTCCATATTTGAAGTTGTTACTCTTAACTTTCCTCTTTCAGAATTTAGTTATTTGCTTAAAGTCACATTATACAAATGAGAAATTTTTAGTTATTTATACCATTTTTACTTGGATGCTGGCTGCATAGTGGAATATAACTGGATATACCAGCAAATACTGGTACTCACTGCTTACTCTCTCAGTGAACTCTTCATATCCATTATTTTTTTACATTAATCTCCCACTCCTTTCTAGCCTTTTATCTATATTTTTGTTTTCTTAAATGGCTCAAGTTTTTCTTGACAATGTCCTGAAGCAGAAGAGTTTTTGTAATACATATTCCATCCAAGGTAGAAATTTCAAATGTCCCTCATGCATACAGYAGTCATGGAGTTCTAGGAGCATTTGGATACAAACACTTGTGAAAATACTAATTTAGAACTTTAGGGGAATGATTCATAATTCCATTAAAAGAATCTCTTTAACATGTGGATGTCTCAGTGGGTGCAACTCAGATTGATTGCACTGTATTTCTTTTCCTCTAAATGGCACTAAAAACGTAATTTCCAATTTGACTGGTTGGTTAGTTTGTTCATTTCCTGATGTTTCCTCCTGAAAGAATGAGGCTGCAGTTATCCAAGTTGAAAATCACATTATTGCTTCTAGTACATATAATTAACTCTTTGCTTTTTCTATATATTTTTTCAYGGTCCAACACACCCCTTCATAGAATAACTTCAATGAATCTATTACTACAATATTTACTGATTTCTCACTTTTACTTCAAAACTAAACACTGTAGACCCATTTATCAAATAAGACCACAGTTTGGCTTTATGTTCAATTCAAGATTATTGCCAGCCACAGAGATCATGGTACAGATTCAAACCTACAGCTAGTGGGCACAATATGTTGATACTAATCCTGTAAGCAGTTTAGTGCTTAGCAGCATAAAATTTAAAATTGTTTTGTTGGTGAGCCAAATCCTGAAATCCCTCCTGAGCTGCCATTACATTTTCTCAAGGCAAAATGTTACAATCTTCTGATTTTTCTTTGTGGCCGAAATTGACACCTTGTATAACCAGGATTTCATGCAATTCATAGCTGCCCCTATCCCTATGCAAACCACTGTTGGAGACTATTAGTGTGAAAAACAATTGTTTCAGCACAGCTTGCAATCTTTCTAAGCCCAAAAGTAGTATTTAACCCAAGCATTATGCTACTTTGGGCACAGTGCTACTTAAAATGGTTTATGATTTGTGTTTGGCATCTTGATCACTTTTGTTCTGGGGAATAGTTTCACATAGGGTCTGGAAATGCCCCAGAAGACAGTAGCATCCCAGGTATGGAGCATTTGGGTGCTTGGGCAGATCTCAGCAGTCATGCTTAAAGCCTCCTGTGGAAAGGAGGAGATTTGGGACAGCCACACTCTCCTGTGCCCAGCCAGCACAGCCACTCACGCACTCACCTACCCGTACAAATCCCTCTGGAAAATAAAAGCACTCTCTCAGCAATTTAAGTCTCAGGTAACATTTACAATATTATTAAATGATGKAAAGGATATGAAAGTAATAAACATGCTGCTTTTATTTTTTTACATGGTACCTAGGCATGTAGCTTGTAAGCCAATCTTCCCAGATGTTACCTAAAAGAGACAACTTGCAAGCCCTTGAAATCCAAGGTTTGTAATACAAATGTTGACAGCTTTTTAACTAGAGCAGAACACCAGTTCATTCGGTGTGTACACACACTTTTTCAATGCTGCTGTGCCATCTGTTCACTCTGTGAATTGTAAATGGTTTTTCATATATTGGTTTTAAAATCTGTTGGATAAATTGGACTGTAAAAGGTGAAGACATAAATGGATGACACACTCTCTTTCTCTTCCCCTTTATTACACTATCTTTCACAGCAGTGTCCAAATGCTGAGAATGAAAAGGTTATTGAAAACTGTGATGTGATCTTGCAGCAAATCATTGTTATAGCTGTCACTAAGCAAGAAATGGTATCATTAGGTTTGTAAAATATATTTTATAATCACACCCAGTTTTGTGACAGTGATACCTTCTTGATAGTAAGAAATGCTATCATTAGGTTTGTAAAATATATTTTATAATCACACCCAGTTTTGTGACAGTGATACCTTCTTGATAGTTTTCTTCTGGACTGAAAATTTCCATGTTGATTCCTGGCCAAAGATGAGCACTTCAAAGTAACTGAAGGGCCTTCAGTAATTGTGGAGTTTTCCTAGTGTAAGAAAATTGYATGTCTCTGTATATGTATTTTTAAAAAGTTATAAGGTAAGCAATAAAATCAGATTGRCTCTGAAATGCAGAGCTTTGAATCTGGCAACAGGGAATTTAAACATTTCTTCTAAGAATGGTTTTATGTTAACAAACACTAAATGGAAAATTCATATATAAATATATATACATATAWAGGGAAATCTGTTAAGATTTGTACTGGACTGCTACCCCTAAACTGCCTGCTGGAATTTACTCATGTAAATTTTCATTTTCATGTAATTGAGCTCTTACATCTGAATAATTGAGAGATTATCATGACAGGAGAGAAGCCTGATCTTGTAAGGCAGGAATATCTACTGTTTCTTTCCTCCTGTTGCACTTATACAGACTCTGATGTCTGTGGCTAGAAAAACTGAAAAAACTGGAATTTGGGAAACTGGAATGTGAGCATACATGTTTAGCACAGCCACTGCGATGGACAAACTTGTGCCTTGGGCATGGATGAGGAATGCCTTAGGAAAGGCAAGACAAAAAGGTAGCTGAACACCTGATTTGTAATAGAATGTGTGAAGCCCTGTCTTAATAGTTTTTGTAGATTTAATTGGTAGTGAAACAAGTATACTCCAATTAAAATTTTTGGGAGAGGTTGGGGGTGGAATGAAGTGCAATAACTTATGCTGTGTGAGATTSCCTGGAAAACTTTTGACTTTTACCCTCATTTTTAGGTCATTAAAAAGCTGACCAGTGCTTTTTTTAGCATTCATAATGATGACATCTAGGGCAGGTTCAGTTCATACCTCTCTTTGTGACATAGATCAGTCAGCTTTGTCAATTAATTAATATCCCTCCAAACTACACAGGTATGAGCTCTTTTAGTAGGGAAACTTAGCAACAGCATTAGTTGAGTCCTTCTTGTAGTACTACAACATTGTGGATTTGATCTTTTTTTGGTTGGAAAAAAACCCATGAGCTATAACAACCACCAGATTTGGCTTTTCAGCATTCTAAACTCAACAGTCTAAAACAAAATACCAATAAAGAAAATAAGGATCTGCTGTTCTTTTTGCTAAGGGAGTATTCTGACATTTTTTTCTGCACATTATTTTGTACATCCTGAGGCTAGTTGGGGGGTTTTTTGGGGTTTTTTTGGTACATGTATTATTGCAGCACAGAGTTTATCTTTTAGCAAAATCTGAGTTAGCAAAATGATTATAAACATTGTCACCCAGGGATAACCAATTGCAAAAAAGGAAGAGTTACAAAACCAGACCTCCTGCAGTAATTGTTACATGGTAGCTATCTATGAAAATGCATAATTTGACATTAACATTTTTTTTCTTGTACTATTTTTATTGCCTCAGCTGAGACATCAGACTAGACCCTCTGAGTTTAAAGAGAATCTAAAAATAATCCTCCCTATGCAAGGCTGATGGGATGTTTATCTTGTTGTTAAGTATCTATTTGTTCATATTACATCTCAAAACATGTTATGATGGGGTAACTGAGAGTAATGACACTAAATTAGGATAAGGAAAATTGAGGTTAAATAGCATACTGATAATCTTCCTGACAGTAAGATCACTGAAATCACTGAATAATCTCCCATGGGAATAAAATGCAGCTACACTGCTTGATGCTTTGGAAAGGGCTAATAAGCACTAGGTGTGCACCTTAGGGAACAGCCTTTCACTAGCAAGGAATGAATAAGGTGGCTGAACAGGTGGCTTCTTTCCATCCTTCTATAATTCTGCATGTGTTTTTTGTTCTGTTTAYAAAAATACTGCTGCTTTCAATACTATCTTTTTAAGACTATACTTTTAATAGCATTTTGTAATATGTGACATAAATTTTTCACATACTGAGAAAAATTGTTTACCATAGTGGGTGTTTTTTAAGGGGAGGGTCTTATTTAAAACAGAAATGTTACTTTTCTCAAGAAGGTAGCACMCAATGTTGAGTTAGTTCTCCAAAATACCTTCTTAATATTCAGCATCAAATGTACTTTTACTCAAGAAGAACCTGAATAGAGAACTCCAAATGTCCACACTATAAAWTGTTATTTATGGTTTTGACAGTAATAGGAAAGTCCTAGAACTCCTCCTGGCTAAAAGGGGGGTTAAGGAATTTGGGTTTTTTTCATGGTACCTATTAGTATATCACCTATTAGCTGAATATCTTAGATAGCACAGCAATTCTAAACAGCAATGATGTGTTTCCTTTCTTACTAGAAAGTACATTTTAGTATATTTTATTTTTCTGAATTGTTTCTGATTGGGTTTTTGGTTGGTTGGGTTTTTGGTCGATTGGTTGATTCATTGGTTGGTTGGTTGGTTGGTTTGGATTTTTTCTATTATAGAAGGAAACAAAACTCGACATGGAGATCTTCCAGGGATCTTTGGGGGGTGGAGTTCTGTTTGTTTGTTTGTTTGAGGGGTAGTTGCCTGGTTGTGTTTCTAAATTGTGTGGCTTTGTTTGGGGAAGTTTGTTTGTTTCTTTTTTTCTACTGCGTTTAARGCCTTCTGCATGCTTTCTTGAAAAAAAACCACCACATAATAATTTAATTCCAAAATTAAATTTCTATTACACAGGAACTCCATTTTACACTGCCACAGACTGCTGTGAAGTGTGAAAAATCCCCCCACTGCTGACTAAGATGAAGATAACTCCTACAGGTGTCCACTGTTGTCCTCTGTTGGATCCTACTCTTCAATAAGTAACAAGGGTCTGATGAGGTTTAGCAGTAAGATGACAAAGCCCTGGATGTTGCTTTTTGGTATGATGAAAAATGACAAATATACTGATTGACAGTGTTCACTCATGTTTCTAAGATCCTGATAGTATGGAAGGACCTGACAATAAAGAAAGAAACTTGGGATCATTGTTCTGTATTTGTCCTCTTCTGTGAACAGATGAGAAAAAACAAACCTAAAATGTTTCTCTAAAGACAGAAGGGTCATTGTCCTGGCAGGAAATCAGRCAAGATTATTTAAGGTATTACAAAAATTAACTTTTCATCATAAAGTATTTCTATTTTATCTGAGAAGCAAATCCTAACTCCTCCAGAAACACCCTCAGAACTCTGTCAAGCCATTCCTGATAGGAGACCCTTGATAGCTTTCAGCCTAAGATAAAAGTGCAGGATGGAGAAGTCATGGGGGAAAACCCAAAGGCAAATATCACATATTTACAGCTACAAGTGAAACCCTCAATTTTACCTTCTTGGTTAAGTCACAGAAAAACTGTGTGGGTTTGCCGGAGTTAAGAAGCAATGTATATTAATCTATTTAAAGATAATAATTATAACCATGCTGTGTGAGACCAAGGCACCAGGATTTGATTTTTAACAGAACTCATAAGAAAAAAAACAAAAAAACCCCCACAATTGTACACATCTTGTCTGTATTTTTTTTAATTTGGCTATTTTAATTCCAAGAACTGAGAYGGATATGTTTTCTTTTGCAGCATAAAGAACACGACTTTATTACGAGAAGAAGGCCATAAGTCTTTTATTGCCCTGATAATGCAGGGTCTCAGCACTGTTCTCAGCACTGTTCTGAGCTTACCTACACCTGAGCTATTTCTAATTTGTTTCCACAGTGTGTTTCCCTAATCTCTACACACACCAGATCTGTAAGAGGTCTGAAAACTCTGGCTTWTCACTGCACAACAAACAAGAGCACTTTCTGTTAGTAATGATTGTAAAATGCTACTGCACAATTTTCAAATTTTACCTGGGAACCAGCGAAGTGGAATCAGACCTTGCTAAACATAAAAGCGGGTCTAAGAGTGAGGAGAAATTACTCTTGCCACCAGCACATTGTTCCTTGCACCAAAGAACKAGGAATGTCACTGATAACCTTTTCCCTGCTGCTATGCCTCASGAAAATTGTTGCTGTCAGCCTGAAGATCCACAGGGATTTTTGCAGAATGATCAAAATGAAAAAAGCAGTGGGTAAACATTAGTAAGCTTTCTTGCAAAATAGATTTAGATGTACTATTAGTAATGCAGCTACTCTCTATTAATTTGCTCTGTCAGTCTCAGTATTATTTTAACTGAACAACTAACTTTTTGTTGCATTTTTGATGACATTATTAAGTTTTAATTAGGCTATCATTAAGCTCTTGGCTTCACATGTACAGCATATTTCCTCTTATTATAGTATGCAAATTTACACATTAGGTAATCATCACTAAATTATTTTGAAGCATTGTCCAGTTTTCCTACAAGCCCCAAATTTAGCAGCCACAACACTGACAGAAGAGCCACAGTTGTTCTATCAGCAAAATCCGATCATTTGGCTTTTAAACTGGCTAATAGAAGCATTTTCAGGCTCATCATTAATTCTTATGCTGGAAGAGAATGTGAACAATGATTTTTTCACCATGCTACTAATAATTTTGTAGACCCCACTCAAAGCATATCTTTTCCATGCTGACAATTCCTAGTTGAACTGCTTATTCCCCATACACAGGCTCTTCCAAATATTTGATCAACTTTCTCTTTGAAGCTTAATAAGATCAAACATATCTTCCTTGAGATGAACGAGAGCATCACTCCACACTGCACATGAAAATTAGCCCTGGCATTGTGCAGTGTCATGGTGTAGGGGCTTCAGGAGCAGAGTTTYCTGTCYCAAACACTCACATAATGATAAGGTGAGTCCATTTTATTTTGTATTCCCTACCTATCAGTTTCATGGCATCAACATAATTCTGAGCAGCAGTAAATAAAAAAAAGCATATCATAGGAATCATCCAACATAAAACTCAGGTCATACTTGAGYGATAATATCAGCTCCAAGGTATTCTGTGAGCACATGATTTATCTGTAGGATGAGTTTTGCTTGTCATTGGCAAAAGCATTGCTCAATGCTGAGTTCCTTCTGACATTTTCATTAGTCAGGGAGTACCATAAGATCCTTTTCCAGCTATCTAGAATTGTCCTTGTCCTTAAACAAGAAACTAATGTCAAAATGTTTTTGTTCTCTTATATATTCTTTTCTAAAATAATTCACAAATACAGCATAAGTCCCAACAAAGATGCCTGTAGAATTCCAGTGTTCCCAATATTGTGAAAACTCTTCCTTTACTAGCTGAGCCATGATCATTTAATTTCCTTAAAAGCCTTTGGTCTTGCAATATAAAAGCCTTCCAGTAATTCAAGAAGGCTGCAGAAATCAAATCACTCCTGTTCGACTGCTCAAGAACTACAAATATCCCCACTCCCAGAAAACAGGACTTTTGTAAAAGTCACTTTGAACTTTTCATACTGGTTATTTTTAAGCCATAYCTACTAATTCCTTTCTTTCCTAAAAGTGTTTACTAATTTCCACTCAGAACAACAGAACTAGAGGGCTGCAGTTCCAGGAGAAATCCATAAACAATTCTTTAAACAAGACAATCATATTTCAATATTTAGTGAGAAGTATCAAGGCATCTTAAAAGAGAGGTTGTGTGCTTTATTGCTTCAGCTCTCAGGTCCTGCAAACCTCTTGGATTAATGACATTTGGCCTAAGCAGTTTTTTAGTGTAGCTTTGTTTAACATCTTCTACAGCTGTTTCAGTTTCAGACAGATCCTCTGCTGGTGTGRGTATCTCCTGAAGTGAACAGTGCTCAAAAGAATTGATTAACACTTCTGCTTTTGTGCAGATAAAAGATTCTTTGACAGATTTTCTACTCTGGGTGTGTTTGAAAACAGATTTATTATTATTTTTAMTCATTTTGCTATTTAATTCTCAGACCCTCTTTTAGACTGTCTTATTGCTTTTGCTGTTCATATTCAGAAATTTTTGAACGTTTCTCTTGCCTGTATTTAGACAGATTTATTTTTTCTAGATAATCTCTTCTTGCTTCTAATATCTTTACTCAGTTGTTTGTTTTATTTCATGCTGGCTGCAGTTCACCTCTGCTCTAGCCTTTTTAATAGTGGTGTGCCCAGGCAGTAGTAGTATTATTTATAGCATGATATTTAAATAGTGAATATTCCTCAAGAAACTCTATTAGGCTCTAATTCAATAATACTCATGCCCAAGTTAGAACATTGTGAGTGGACTCACTTACTTCCTTAGAAATGCTTATGTTCACATTATATTCATGTTTAACCAGTATTTTTTAACTGCAGCAAGAATGAAGATTGTTTAAAAGTTTATTAACAAGATGTAGAAATCAGATTTTTTTGGCTGTTTTTTTATAGTATGGTAAAAAAGATGTTATTATTGTAACTTCCTTATGTTGTTTGTAGGTTTATTCTAGACATTTTTGCCCATGAGTAAATATATGTTAGATTGGATCTTATTCATTATGAAGTGCAAAGGAAGTTGAACTACATAAGATTGCTTATTTGATAAAAAATGTAGCAAAATTCATTTCAAGCAAAAGATAACTTCTGCTCAACAGCTGGTTCTRTGGATTTTTTTCTATGATGGAAAAGCACCAAATAACACTAGAATTTTCTTTGCAATTTTACCTTTAATAATATTGTATAAATTATAACAATTCATACAAAATATTAACTGAAATTAAAATGAAGAATGGAGATTATGTGACTGGCTTCTCATTCTCTGCTTATGGAGGAGTAGCAGTAATTTTAGTTAAAGTGTTAAATGACAGATGAATTTGAAAAGCAAATCCATAAACACATCCATAGTTCATTCTTAGAAAAGCTTTTTTCATTTCTGTTCTATAATTATAATAAAGAAATAGATACATCCTCTTATGCTTCTGTATGAAGGATAACAGAAGATGTGGAAATATACCCAGAACTGTATATAAACCTCATAACACTTTTCTGAAAATTCATTTTATAATCGCCTAACACTGTGGAGATTGATTGGCTTGTGCAGATATAAATGAAATTTTAAAGACTAATTTGCTGCACTCCCAGCATGATATGCCATGCAGTTTCTTACTGTTAGTCTACACAGCTACAAATTAATCCAGGTTAAAGAAAACTTTGCATTGCTCTGTACTAATTATAATAAAAAATGCTGGTTTATGGGGGCCTCTGTTGCTAACAAGCACATATAGATTCATTTTTAGTGCATCACAGCCTATTTTTTGGTAAAAAAAAAAACTCCTTTAAAAAAAAAATGTAGAAATCCCCCAGTGCTCTTTTTTAACTGAATAAGTCTTGGTGTCATCTTTAAACAAGTCTCTTGTGGAAATGTGGATACAAGATAAAAGTAAGGAATCTAACTTCAGGAAAAAAAAAGCTGCACTTAGGTAAAATTTGTTCATCATAAACAGATGATCTAGTAGGTTAGATTTTGAAAATTGCTCTGTGATATGGTCTTTCAAAATTATTGATGTTTCTGAATTTATAACTGGGCTGATTTTTGTAGTTTTAGAGGCTTTTTGAACTCTCAAAYAGTTGTCTTGTCCTGCTTAGCAATAAAGATTATAATTAACCTAAATCAGCTAAGTCAGTGTAAGCACAAATGTGTAATTGGGTGAACTATAATAGGTTTGAAATCATTTGTTGAGAAAACRACAAACTGTCATTTTAGATTATAGTAATAGTCTCAACATTTTGGATTGCACATGTTAATTTTCCACAAACTTTATTTTTGATCATGCTAGCTTATCTATCCAAAGCCTCTGCTTCCATGCCTTGTTTCTTAAAAGATGTTTATCAAAGTTCTGAATAATCGAAAATGTCTACCTAACCTGTAAAACTCAACTCTGAAAAGGAGCCTAGGTACCTCCTGTTTAAAATCCTGCTGGATTATGTAGGTTTGACTGCCTGAAGTAAAGTATTTAAGTAGTGCCAATATAATATATATTTCAATTTCTACTTGTTTCCTCTCTTGTTTTTTGGTTGTTTATGTTCGGTTTTTTTCTCTATAGATTCACATGAATTCTCTACAAGAGGTCAGCTGTTCAACTGTCAGGTTCTACAGCAGATGTGATACCCCTGCCTGCTTATTTTGGAGAATCTGTTTTTTTAAGATTGCTTTCTGCAGTAATTTGCATATACTCCTGTATTCACAACAAACTACTGTGAGAAGTTTTCTCTTGAGGTTTGAAAAATTATTTTGMAAAAAGAACAGAAGAATAGATCACTGATTCCCATTTTTTTCTGTTTTGCATGGATGTGCATAGATGTGTGTATGTGCAYGTGCCCCGTACTYGGCACTGGTGARGCCACACCTCAAATCCTGTGTCCAGTTTTGGGATACTCCCTACAAGAAAGACATTGAAGGGCTGGAGCAAGACAGAGAAGGGCAAGGAAGCTGGGGAAGGGTCTGGAGAGCCCTATGAAAGAGCTGGGGATGTAAAGCCTGGGGAAAAGGAGATTGAGGAGACCTCATCACTCTCTCCAACTCCCTGAATAGAGGGTGCAGCCAGGTGGGGGTTGGTCTCTTCTTCCAGGCAGTCAGTGACAGGRCAAGAGGAACTGGCCTCAGGCTGTGTCAGGGGGGATTCAGGYTGGACATCAGTGAGAATTTTTTCACTAAAAGGATGGTTAAACTTTGGAACAGGCTGTCCAGGGAGATGGTGGAGTCACCATTCCTGGAAGTGTTCAAGAAACAGCTGGATGTGGAACTCAGCCATGGCTTAGTTGACTTGGTGGTGTTTGTTCAAAGGTTAGACCTMATTAACTTGGAGGTCTTTTCCAACCTTAAAGATTCTTGTGAGAGTACATATTTTTGGCATTTTATTAAAATTTTTTCTGTCTTTAGCACAACCTATGTCTTCTTATATATTACTTTTTCTATTCTATTTTCCAATATGGACTAGAAAAAAAGGTGTTCCAGTATTTTTTAATATATAACTAACATGCAACAATTGTGCTATAATCAACCATTATTTCTTCATATGTTTTTTTCTTGTTCACATAAAGAAATGTTATTAAAGCAATAATAGCACAGAGAAATAATAATCATCTGAAATATTTTAAATTATGAAGAAAATCTTCTACAACTATGAAAGGTCTTTGCTCTAGGAATGACTGTCACTCAATCTAGTAACTGGAATTATTCACTCTTGGTCTACCTGGGAGTGTATTCTTGCCAAAATATTGATATTGGCCATAGATTTAGGGGATATAAAAGACATACCACAGTCATCTAAACATGCCCTTAGGATGCAGAAGYAGTTTCCTTCCTCTGATCAACTCAAATATAGTGGGTTTTTTGTAGTCCATTTTAAGTCCAATTGTCCCATAAAGTAATGATTCCATATAGACTTAGAGTCCCCCAAGGAACTGATCCCTTTTTAGACCATCACTAGTTATTTATCTCTGTTCAGCTTYTGCAAGTACTTCATCTGTTCTGAAGAAGTGCAAAAGGACAAATGAAAGAAGAAAGTAGTTTTAAAGAAACATCTAAATGTATCTCACTATACCTTTTCTCTTGAAATGGGCCAATTGGTCTCTGATGAGCTTTAGATTTAATAATCAGTAGTCAAAAGGGCTCACAAAAAGTGATTTTCTTTCTTGTAATACCAAGAGTTTCTTTAGTGAGAGAACACCTTGGCTTGACCTTTTGTTTCATATGCTATAATTATTTGGAGCTTTGCYATAATAACAGCATTTTTCCCCTTTCAAATGTGATCTCAGGTAGTAGGATCTCTGCAAATATTTGGCTCTCTGTCAAGTCATTTGACAGCTAAGCTCCTAATATATTCAGGCTAGAAAATAGGAAGTATACACCTTCTGCATTTTAATATGAGAATAACATTAATTATTCAAGTTAGATCAGCACAAATTAAATATTAATGCCAACAAGTCATTATCATGTTATCTTAAACAAAGAGAATATTAAGTCTTTATTTCAGTTCTTTTTTCCCATCTGAGTGAGCAGGTAAACTTGATCTCACCATTTTCAGAAATCATGTAGTTCTCAATYTCAAAAGTACTTGAAAAAAACTAAAAAATTGAAAACTTTTAAATCTCYATTTTTGCACATATTAATAATTGGSTGACCACAGGTTTGAGCAGCCTGCTGTAGCTGATGCTGCCCTGAGCAAAGGGCTGTACTGGGTGATCTCCATGGGTGCCACAGTTACTCTGTGCCTGTGGTATAGGTAAATTCTAAAAAATCTACTGTATTGCTAAGATGGAGTTGCATAGAAAAAATGTGTGGGYATGTGTGTATGTATGTGTGTRTATATATATGTTTGTGTACATTTACATTAACTAAATTCCAACTACTAAAGGCAAGAATTCTATGAATATACAAGATTCAGCTGTAAATCTGAACCCTATTCAGTACATTTTTATGAACTGCAGTACTGAACATYCCATTGTGTTAAAAAACACCCTAAAATAGAAAAGGAAAATAGGATAAAATTTTTCAATAGATTTTTTACACAAGTCTTTAAATTCACTGCAGTGAATGCAAGTGGGTCACTTACCACACAAGCAAATTAAAGAATAGAATAAAATTTAGTAGAGTCAAGACATCCTTTTAAATTACTAAGTTACCAACCTTGGAATTATTTTTCTTCTCAGACTTCAGCTCCTTCCAGCAACTATGCACATTTCAGAGTAGAGATGCAGAGTGCCAGTGCTCTTCCAGAACTGACCACAGGTAGAYTGGGGTCATTCCCCAGACTCTTGGAACAGAACCTGCTCGGCACACCTTGACGTCTGCACTTTTGTGCTTGGAATTTCGTCAAAAATCCTCAATGCTGCTCAGGTGTTACAAGTGGGCAGGCTGTTTATAAGGAAATCACTGCTAGAGGTTGTACACTGTACGCTGCAAGTGATTCCAGACCCACTGGCAAGGCGGGGAGGTTGATTCCCATGATGGGATGGGACTGAGRGACAGAAGGGTGAATAAATTTTTTMCAACAGAGTTTAGAGTCCYACRTTTTARAAGCACAAACCAGTCCCAGRKTTTCCTATCTCAGCTGCACCTGTTGCAAACCTGGAAGAGTTTTGAACAATGTTCTCACTCTCTGGGAGAAACTAGAGAGAAACAAATTCTACAGAGAATGAAAGGTTTGTCCTGTCCTGAAGAGTCTGTGCTGATTGTGTGTAAACAGAGCTAGGTTGCTGTGAAATCTTCAGAAAGAGTTAAAGAATATGTACACATAAAAGCACTTATCCTAAGGTCTATTATTGTAGTCACTAGTAAACTCACTTCTGTAATTTAAGACCTTTAGTAAGGCTGTGGATATTTCTCTGTGCTTAACATTTTAAAAGTTCTGGTCTCTGGTATTTTCCTTCTGTTTTTCCCTTATTTATGGATATTGATGGAGGGAAATTTGGAGTGTAATTAATAGAGCTGTACTAAATTATTAGAGATACACCACTTTTAGATAGGGTTTAGGGTTATTCCTTTTTTCAAAACACTTATACTCTTCAGCTTTAACATCCAGTATCTCTTATCTCTATAAACTTTTATGCTCTCTTTTAACATGAATGTGTCAAAAAGACACTGTAGGGAATTTTCAGAATTATGCCACTCAAAAGATTTCAATAACAAAATGTGCTCTCTCTAAGGAGCATTAAGTTTTAAGTGATTTATTTGGTTCTGAATGGTTATTTCAACCAATATTTTAAAATTCTTTATAAGCTTCAGATGGCTTCTGAATTTATAGCGCTGGCAAGCCACAKAACAAGTCTCCAGAATATGGCCGTGGTTCTGCAGTACAAACATGCAGGGTGTTAATCACTAAAGCASTTTCTGAGCTCCTRAATGAACTTGTTAAAAATGGAACASACACAGATTATTGATATTTTTAGCAAGCTCTGATTTATAAATTTCATCTCCCTTCCCAGACTGATCTTTTYTCCTGGACTTCCATCCAGACTTCACAGAGACTTCACAATCCCTGTGWCTTCTTGGTCCTGTCTGTTTAATGAGCATAAGCAATCAGTGACATCATTCACCACAACTCAAAAGAGATTTTTTTTCCTTGTATTTGAGGTAATTATGCAGTCCTAAAACTAGTCTCATTTATAAGGTAAGGCTACAGTCTAAAAAATATAGGTCTACAAGGTATCCTATCAGATGCAGGAAGAGCCTGCAAGGAGCCTTGCTGTGAAGCCACAGGTCTGCATCTCAGACTGAGATGTTTGGAAAACCAAATCACCAGGGTCTGCTGGTTCTTACTCTAATCAAATAACCAGATTTTAACACTTTAATAAATTTATATTCAAATAATTTTAATAATTGGTCTTAAATTTAAAACTATTGTAAGTGAAATATAAATAATCTGCAACTGTTATATTTTAATGAATTCTTAAATAAGCATTACCTTATACATCACATCAAATRCACAGCTATAATCTCAAATTTTGTGAAATGTTCTGGTAAAGATTGCAAGATAATAATGTTCAGTGATAATGTTTTTTATTAATAAATAGTGAAGGTGTTCTAATGTGGATTTTTAGAACAATATACCTAGGAAATATAAGTGTTGTGTATATATGGGATGTGTAATTTCCACCTTAAAGAAGTTACATATTGTAAGACTGTACTTTTTAATGTAACATTACAATTTGTTCAGCAAATTATAATTTTCACTTATTTTAATGGAAGATGATCTAATTTTCAACTAGGAGAAAATACTGAGATGCTGACCAGTGCCAAATTTCATTGAAATACATTATTTTAATCAATGATGAAAGAGAGAAATAGAACAATTAAACCCTTTTCATATTCAGTGCCATTAAGTAATAATATTGTCATACTTTTGTCATATTGTGCCTTCAAATATTTAATTAACCATCTGGAGAAAGGATAAAATGTGCAGCCTATTGTGCATTTTGCATTAATTCACATTTTGCTAATGACCCATAGTTCGCTAATTTATCTTGGTAGACCTTGGAGCTTTAGTTATATGACTGAAAAATCATTGAGAGTCATGAGGAGTATTGTAGATGGTTTTTCTTTATAAAAATAAAAACTAAAAGTGCCATAAAAATCAAGGTCTGTAATGATTTTTATTAAATGGTTGAAGATTAACAGTTTTTGTGTGTATTAGTAATATTTAGACTGATGAAATTTTATTGAGAATATAAAGTAGCTGAAATACCTCATTTATAACAACACTAAAGAGACAAAAATAGAAACAGCTTGGAAACAAAGTGAAATAGAGTAAAGAGAAAATACATAGTCTCAAAAGAGGAAACAAAACATCTTGATTTTTCTTTGAAATTCAGGATTTTGGAAAACACCTTTTCATATTTCAGAGTAAGATTTTGTAAGTAAGACTTGCTAATGGCTTTTATTTCTCATGTCTAATAAGAATACTTTGCTGGCTAACACTCATCTCAGTGTCCATCAGGACCCCCAAGGCTCCTTTTCTGCAGAGCATCACTGGGTGGTCTCCAGCACTCACTGGTACCTTGGGTTGTTCCTCCCCACCATAACTTTGAACTTCCCTCAGTGGAACTGTAAGAGGTTCCTGCCAGCTGACTTTTCCAGCCTGCCAAGATCCCTCTGGATGGCAGCATGACCCTCTGACMTATCAAGGAGGGAATATCCACTGCTCTTTCCTCACCCACCCAGCTTGTCACTTTACTTTAGAGAGTGACTGGGTTCATTAAGCATGACTTTCCCTCTTTGAATCCATGCTGACTRCTCCAAATCACCTTCTTATCATTCATGTCTCTGAAAATTATCTACAGGATCAGCTGATCCTGTGTCCTTTTTGTTGCCTTTCTTGAAGACAAAAGTGACATTTTCCCTCTCCAGCCCTCAGAATTGCCTCCTAGCTACCAGATCATTTGAAGATAGTTAAGAATAGCCTCACAGTGACATCTGCCAGCTTCCCCAGCTCTCATGGCCCATGGGCTTCTGTATGACCAGTTTGCTTAAGAACTATCTGATCTGATTATCTTCCATCAATGGTAGTTTTAGTTTGCTCCAGACATTCCACCCTGGTCTCCATGGCCTGGGATTCCTGAAGGTGGGTCATACTGTAGTAAAGACTAAAGTGAAGAAGGAACTCAGCACTTTTTTGTGTGTCCTGTGCCTCTGGGGCCCCTTCCTAATTAAACAGTGGAGACACATTTCCTCATTCTTTCTGCTTATGGACTTGAGAAAGCTTTTCCTGATGTCTTGACATGCCTGTCCAGGTTCCACTCAAGGTAGGCTTTGACTTTCCTGACTGCATCTTTGCATACTCAGGCAGCGTCTCTACATCCTTCCTSCGACAACTATCCCTGATTCCACCTTTTGTATACTTCCTTTTTTGGTTGTTTCAGATTTTCTAGGATCTCCTGGCTTGTCAAATTTTCCCTGACTTGCTGTTTGTTGGGATGAACTGTCCCTGTAGTAAGCTGTATTTGAACAACAACTGGTTTTCTTGGATCCCTCTTCCCTCTAGGGTCCAAATGTTCCTGGGCACTGGAACCTCAATTATCTCTGTATTACCTTGAGAAAATGCTGCCTTGCCATTGTCTTGTCTCTCCCAGAAACTGTTACCTGTGGGAATTGTGTCAGGGAGCATTCCCAGTACACAGAATGGAAATGACTGTCTTATTTTGGAAGTTAACAGCTTACGGATATGCGCTCTTTCAGAGAGGATGACTTCCAGGTCAGGGTTTTGTCTGCAGYGTATTTCTTAGACAAGGCATAGCAAATCAGAACTGCAAGTCAGGAGCTAGCATTCGTCTTCATTAGATTTATAGAATCATARAATGGCTTGGGGTGGAAGGGACACCAAAGATCATCCAATACCCCTGCCTTTGGCAGAGTCACTTCTCACTAGACAAGGTCACTCAGAGCCCCATGCAACCTTTGAATAAKGTAACCAGAAGTAAACTAATGAGGCACAGAGGAAAGAATTTGAGAGATATGGGAGAACTATCTGTAGCTGTGGTGACAGACTGTTAGTGCCTTTCAGTTTGCACCAGATGTTGTCATGTTTTCTAAAAGCCTCTGAGAAGAACTACTTAGCCTTACAGTAAAAAGCAAACTTCAACATCAGCCAGTATATATACTCTTACATATTTATTAGCAGTGTGCTTTTGATCTTCTGTTCCATCCRCAGGTGAAGTTCAATGAATTTATATTGGGAGTGACTGCAGATCCTGTAGGGCTGTATCTGAGTTGTCCCAGCTGCCTGGGTTCTGCAACTGGACAGATGATGCTGCATATTTCTGAGTTTCTCTCTCTCTGACAGACTATCAGGGCCCTAAATGTAGGTGGATAAGAGCTCTCCACCGAGCTCCTAAATGGAAAGAATGCAAGCTAACATTTATTAAGCTCTGTTAGAATTAATTCCTGTATACYTTCTATGAAACTCTCATTACTTTTCAAAAATAAAATTTCTTTTTTTTTTCTTTTCAACAAAGCACTTAGTATTTAACAATACACTACTACATATCCTTCAGTGAAAATTTAAGGAAGCTCAGCCTTAGGTAGCATGCTCTATATTGATCTCTTTCTGCACTGAAAAACAGTTATGTCATCCAGAAAATAGGGAAGGACTTGTGGATATTAATGAGTGGATTGTGGCTTGCTTTCCACCCCTGAAAGAGAAAATATGAATACAATGGTTGTACAATAGTACAATAGTACAATCTAATGTGCTAAGATGTAATGTATTTGTAAATTTTATATCTGTAAATGCAAATGCAGTTTCCACTCACCACTGTATCCAGTAATTCAAGYAATAGTTAAACTGCCTGTCTCATAACACTCAAAGACATGGTACTTAATTAGAGATTGCTTTGTTTTTAACATAAGTTCTAGTCAAATAACACAGAGCACAGCAATTATTGAAAACTCCATGTGATTTATAAGATGATAAAAGAGGTGATCTAGGAATGCTCATATATGGAACAAGATTTATGTAKTCTGCAATCCAGTTTTTTAAATCAAACTTTTATTCTTGATGTTGTCAGACTACATTGTCTAATTAATCTTCTATTACTCCAGCAGCAACTTGCAGCATTACTATCTTCACACTGGAATATTAAAAATTACACACTCACAAGACAAAATATAAAACAAATGTTAGTGTTCAACATTGAAATTAGAGTCTTATCAGTACATAAATATAAATTTTAAAAATTTAATGTATACATGTATTTKTACAGCGTAACAAACTAAAAATTGTGATAAGCAGCAAATACTGTTCCAAGGAAACAGCTTTAAAAGTACTATTTATACTTACCTTTTGTTTTCATTTCCAAGCATTTTCTAAAAACTAYTCAATTAATAAGTTCAGGTATCTGATTCTCCCTGACTGCAAAATCGCTCATTTGCATTTACAGTAACAAATACACAAAATAGTCACTATGTATCTCCTTTATGGGTTCCTATTTAACAGGTATCTCTTTGATCTGCTCACCAGTTAAGGCTCTCAGATCCTCGAGTAAAAACAGGCTATATCACAACTCATCTACTTTTATCAAGCAGTTATTTTTTTTTAATCAGGTGCTGTATTTTTCTTCCTTGTTCTTGAGCAAATCTGATGAAGGTTTTCAGTATGCTGTGGAACACCACTGAATTCAGAGTAGAAGAATTCATTTAATCCAACAATCAGTTTGGTGCAAAACTGATTTATTTAAAGTCCTAAAGTGATACTAAGAGCTTTCAATTCCCATTAAATTCAGTTTATTAAAATCCCTCAGGACTGGTTTTGTCTTACTCACCCTTCAACATCTGTTAGCACAGATGTGTTTGTTAAAGCTGTACCTGGCTTGCACAGAAGCCCACACATGTGTTTTCCCCAGACACAGAAGCTTCCAAACCAGCATTAATCAAGGCAGCATATAACAAATACACAATGTGTAAGCAGAAAAAATCTRATGTGTCTGGGCTACAGGGGCAGAACTTTCATCCTGAATTATTCTCCATATCCAGCTCTCATTAACTGTACRTTTTATAGAATGTTTTTGTGCTGGAGCAATTTCAGGGACTTCTGCCCATTGTTAGGAGAGTGTTGTAACATTTCAACACTATTTGATTGCATTGCAGGACTGCAATGTGCTAAAAGTGTAGTCTTCCACTTATTCTCCCACTGGAGGCCTAATTGGTGAGAACACTGACATGTGAATTCTGCCCCAATCAGCTGAGATCAGAATACCTATCTCCACTGTCACCTTTTCATTGCCTTATTAGCATTGAATCTAGATTAATTTCATCAAGATCCTTAAAATATCAGGCATCTACTCATAATTCTACAGCTTTCAGATCAACCTATTAATTTCAAAATTATCTGAGATTATTTTAATAAAATCAGATGAGATCACTCCCTTTTGTGACTTTTAAGACCAAGCCACCATTGTTCAAGCCTTCAAGACTTATCACTGCACAGAGTAATTAAGCACTGAAAGGATTTCTTTTTCACATATTCAAACATTTGTGTCTGCACAAGCTGGAACTGAACATGATTTAGCATACAGTAATTCTGATATTCTTTTTTTTATGTATATTTTAATTTTAAAAGTTTCACTGCATTTTTACAGTACTAATGATACWCTGAAACAGAGCTATCAGCTGTCATTTCAAGTACTGATTGCCATTAGATGGAAAATTTACATTRACTTCAAACAAACTAGGGAAATCTCCAAATATGGAACAAGTTAAACACAAACAGTGTATCTCACAATGTTTTATCAGATTTTCACATTTAAGTTTCCTTCATGTTTTCAAATTGATTCTGACTGCAAATCTTTGTTTTTCACTCCTCTCATTTTTTAATAGAGAAAACAGTCWTCATATTGATTCCAGTATCTGATCCCATGAAATATTAATTCCTAGTTATTGAAGTTCTGCAACAAATGTATCCAATAACTTTTCCTTAAATCTCCCTCTTGTCTCTTAATATGTTAACCTGACCATTCAGAGAGCTATCTGTGGGCTGAATGTCCTTACATAAGAAACCCTATCAGTCTCCTATATTTTCATGCATCCATTTTCTGGATTTCCTGATATAAAACTTCCATTACAGACCAAACACACAATTTGAGGAAAAAACTTAGTTCAAACCACCAAAGGAAGCTGCATGGTCTTTTCTCAGTGGTGGTCCATTGTCTGATATGACACTAATGAATTTTGTATCTTTCTATCCTGTAAAACTGCAGCTTTTCTGGAAAGCTGASGAAGTCAGAATTTCTAAGTGGTAAAGCAAAAATGGGCTAATAGGACAAGAKAGAAGGAAACAAGAAGAAAATTAATTAACACATCTGTTCTTTAGTAAGGCAATTCAAAAGTGAAGAGAACAGCTTCCTACAGTTGTTTCTCCCATGCTGCCAATCAACTCAAAAACAGGATATGTCMGAAAACAAAGAATTCAAGGCAAATTACTTTGAATGCTCATTTAGTGTCATTTAGTAATTGATMGGAATGATAGAATGGAATTAACAGAGCCACTGAAATGGAAGATGAAGAGCAAATTATGTTCCAGTCAACCRTGGGTTTTGATATCAAGGAAAAATTACACAGTGTATACTTCAGAACCAATAACCTAAACCAATTAAAATGCTATAAACTTCTGCTGTATTATTAGACATAGTAAGCAAGTGATAAAATCAACTTCTATGCAAATCAGTCACAGAACCCAGATTCAGATGTATTCATTTTCAGTTTTTATCTGGTGTAATTGCACACACTAATAAATTAAATATATGTCTATACCTTATTTACTTCCAGACTATTATGCAGTCACTGTAAAGTTCTTCATTGCTTATAGAAGCTTTTATTTGTACTGACTGCTACCTTTATTTTTGGCATAATTCCTTCCCACTTTCAATAGGAAGAGGAGGCACAGGATAAATATTTTTTTTTTAAAGCTGGATTTGCACTGATCTGCTCAGGACAAATACTACTAACATAATTTATTCTGAATGCCTTTTCTTTTCAGAGAATTTAGTGGACTATTAAAGCATTTTCTCATCATGTTCTATGTTTGCTGAATAAAGATAAGTAGGAATAAGTTAGTATATTAGCTATTTTCTTATATTATATTGTAAGCAAAAGAAAAAACCATAAAAATATTTTMACATTTAACCATATATGTATAATTATTTTAATTGCAAACAGGATTAGGTATTCCTTACATGGGAGTTGGATTGAATGACTGAAAGCAATAAAAAAAATTGCTATCTGCTTTAACTCCACTGACTTCATAGAATTYAAGCAGAGTTTATTCTGGTCTTTGTATCCACATAGGATATTAAAAGCAGAGAATAATTATGCCAACAGTAGCTCTATAGGTGGAAATGAGATAATGAAATCATAAAGTTCTAACATTTACTCCAAGTGTGTGTGTGAGAGAGCACATGGGAACATCCTTGTTCCTGCATGTACTTACAGAGTTTATTGAAATTTTCCAAATCACAGATGCCCAATCAAATTTCTGGATAGACTTCAGGCATTTTGGTTTATCAGCAGTGAGTTTCAAATAAATGTATTTACACCCTCTATCTCTGCCTGAAATTATGACAGCCTTAAATGGGACATCAGTGTAGAGCTCTCTCTTCCACCTTTCTATAGTGATTGTTACAAAAAATTGTTCAGTTTTCCTGCCTGTGCCACTTTGSTGGCTGGCTTTGTAGAATGGATCTGCAGAGTGGCTTGAGAAAGCAACTGACAGGTAAGATCACAACTACTCAAGTTTTTACTGAAGAATGCAGTCCATAAATGAAAGAATGTGTGGGGTAGAGGCCACAAATTGCTCAAGTTTGGTCCAGATTCTTGAAAGCATAATCAGASTAAACTATACCTGAAACTCCCGTAGAAATGTACATTTAACCTTCCTGCCTCTGAGCTTTCTCTTAAATTATTCTTGTTAAGATMTTTTGTTAAAGKACCATAAATACAAAGTAAATAACAAAATGAAAGAAATGTCAATTGCCAATTTAGGCCTTGGCAAAGGAGGCTATGAGATTGCATTCTAGGCATTCATGTGGATGTGTATATTCTTTCTTCCCTAATACTGTTTGAACACCCAGGGCAACATCAGGCAGACTTGAAAGAGGTAAAGGCTAAAAGGATATCAGACATTACCTATAACAAGATAGAAGAGGGAGTTCCTATTCGTGCCCCTCTGTGGAAAAGCCCTCATTGTGAAAGTGCATCTTGGTTAGAAATARGAGACTCTAGAGATCCCTTCAGGACCCAACACCAGGGACACATTAATTCCACTCTTTGCTAGTCATGAAGCCTTTTTCTCTATCTATCTTGCTGATAAGTTACTTTCTGATTGCTTTAGCATTTTTGGGTTTGAGGCAAAGTGAAGCAAGTATAACAGTTTCCTGAAGAGTGCTTTAACTGGACTTTGAAATTCACACTCCACAAAAATCAGTAAATTAAAGCAAAGCAGAAGTATCCCTGACTTGTCTGCTATTTGTTGCTGTTTTCCTGAAACACTGGGTTAAAATGGAAGATAGGAAACYCATTTTTAATAATTATAGGCAGCAAATGGGGAAAACCAGAATTTTGAAAATGTGGTTCATTGAAAGAGTGGGTAGCAAAAATGTGAAGATAMCGTCTTTTGTAGAACTATTCTGTGATACATTTTAAATATATTTGCAACAAGTCTACGACCGCAATAGTAACCTAATTCAAGTGGGGTTGTTTTGAAATTTACCAATCTCTACTCTGCATACAAAATCTGTGTCACTGACACTTTTCAAAATAACTGGGATAAAATGCTCCAAAACTAACTCACAGGGAAGGAATCAAGTGTGTTTTTTATTAAAACATTCAGTTGAAAAGGAGGAAACAAAAGCCATTCCCTTCAGTTCACAGCAAGATATTTAATGAATTGCTAGCTGTGGCAATATAGAAGCAACAGTTCTAAAAACTAATGAAGGTATAACAGAGAAATATTGATTTGAATGATTTACTGAGCAGCAAAAAATTCACATGGAAGTAAATTAGTATTTGGAACTGTAATTACACATAAGAATGTGTAAATTTTACTGTCAGCAATAAAAACTGTTATAGTAATAAAATAAATTGCAATTTTAATTACAACAGTAATTTTCTATTTACACCTAGGCAAATATGCAGAACAAGCTATTCTTGGCCCAACCACTCCATCCAACATTTGCACTAACTACAACACTCCATGTGCACTCCTGAAATTTATTTGTAATGTCCCTGTCTTCAGGAATGCTGAATAATATGCCATACTATAGTGCACTGCATTAATCTGCTTGAATTAAAGACTTTGTTGAACAATTATAGAGGAAGGTTTACAAAATTTAATTCTTCTTTAAGTGGTTTCTTCTCCAGTTATATTCAGTAAATTACATTTATGGAATTTCTCATACACAAGTTGCTTCAATTTAATGGAATTCTTTTACGTAAAGGAAACCAGCAGCACATAAGATTTTGTATCTGATTTTCTTATTATCAGCAAATTCTGTTTCCTTTAAAAGTTACAGCACTTCTGAGAAGGTCATCAAAAGAATTCCAGGTTGAAAGTTTCTGCAGCAAAAGCATATTTTGCCATTCTAGTTCCCACTGATCATTAATATACACAAGAAATCTCCTTCTCTTTCCAGTCKCAAGCTGATTTAACATTTCAACTAGAGATCAGAAAACTTTTTATCCTGTAAAGCTTCAAGCAATAATGTTTTAGATGCTAGACAGTGAAACACACATTGTAAAGGTATTGCTTTTGCAGTATTAGATCTGTCATTTCTATATCTATAGAGATATAGATATGCACAAGCTATAACTGAACACGTTATAGCTCTATAAAGTTCTGTCTAGAGACAGACTACATTTRCTTTATATTCAATATGTTGTTAGCTGCAATATGCAGCACTTAAATATAGTTAAATAGCCCAAAGATTCTTCATCAGATAGTTTACTGAAATTAAACTCACTGACCTAAGAAGACTCTAAACCAACCCTCTATATTGTTTTCTGACAAATAAATAGATGCAGATACAGTAGTATTTTGATGATCAGAAATTGAATTATTATTGCACAGAGGAAAAAATGATTGAGCCCACACACGCACCTGTGGACAAAATTTTGTGCTTCACATTCAGGTACCATGTYCTTAATATACCTTTCAGATTTTTATCCCCAAAAAAAAAATAACATGGTGGTATCTGTGGCTCTACATGATCAGAAATCTTTGTCATTCTTGAAAGCATCTCTCCTGCTGTTTTCCATTACCTATCCACCACAGACACATGTMTCATGAGTAGGGACCAACTCAAATATGCTGTTATGAATATATTGCTTCTGCAGTAGAGTAAACTTAGATTTCCATTGATATTACTTTAATCTGGTTCATTCCTTTATCATTGTTTCTCTCTCACCATCCCTCAGGATGCAGATGCCTGAATGGAGGCAAGTCTGGTATTTTCTGGAGTCTCCAACCAGTACCAGCAAAAATACCTGGTCTTGCTACTATGGGCAAGGTAAGATATTTTGTCTAACTTTTAGACTAGGGTGAAGTAGTGGTGGGGACTTGAGACAACACAACTTCAGTATTAACAGAGCCTCCCAAATTTCCCAGCTAGTCTCACTAGGTCTCCATGCAGCAGTAGGGAAACTATTTTAGATTGTTTAAGCTCCTTCTCCAACTTGCTTTCTGGGAAAGGCTCTTTCTAGAGAGACAATTCAGACCAGACACATCAGCAACATAATATTGCTACTGCAGGTCCAAAATAGAGTGGGAAGGAAATTATGACAGACTTAAATGGGACATCAGTGTTGCTCCCACTTACTTTCACTAGCAACAATCCCAGCCCAGCTCACTCCTTTCCAATGAGCAGGTAAAGAGGCTCAAGCAAAATACACATCCCTCCTCCTATCCTTCTCTTCTCACCACAGTTTGAGCTCTTCCTTTAGCTAATTAAAAACTTTCTGTGTTCACAGAGTGTAGGGGGGCACAATAGAATGTAATCTTACCCCTCCATGAGTTGCAGCTGGGATCAATTACTAGAGATTAAGAACACCTGTAACTAATAAGAACCAGTGCCATAAAAGGGTGTAGCAAGAGGAGGAGTCAGATGGCTGCTGCAAGGATCMAGAAGAGTCACTGCTCAGAGGAGCTGCCCACAAGGAACATTAAGAAGGGATGAAACTCACAAGCTATGGGATCCTTGCAGCTTAATTATAATAGAACTGTTGTTGTAATTTATAGGACAACAACAGAGTGCAGAATCAAAATTAAGAGAGTGATATGTATACAAAGCACATTCATGATCTGGGGTGTTTGTCTTCTCTTGACCTCTGTGCGTTACATAGGACTGCAGCTGTCTTGTGGACACTTCTAACATGAAGCTGGTGAGGAAATGGGTTGTTGGAGGCTAATGGCAGGTGTTGACAGGGTAAGAACTGGGTATKACATTGAGGAAGTAATGATGTGTAATTCAGAGTTGGAAGAAAAACTTCAGGGTAGAAGATAAATCTACAATATTTCAGTCTTTCCTGTGGTAAAGCAATATATCATAGGTATCCTTGACCCTATCACAGCCCTCATGTTTCTGTTTAGAGGAAAAAATAAATAAGTGCCAATTTCTGTCATTAGTCTTTTGCTTGGAGCATTGCTGTTATTTAAAAGATAYATGGAAAAATTACCCAAACATAAACATTTRWTTGTTTGTTTGTTTATGATAGATCTTTCATCCAAACATCTGTGCAAGACAACTCTTTCTTATTTARGAAAAATTTCAATTCTGTGAAGTTGTTTTAACCTCAGAAACACCATTAATCAAAACTTTAATCTCAGATATATTACATTGGAGAGGGACTTCAGGTATCAGCAGGAATTGATGACTGATCACATATTTTATAATTCCTTTAACAAGACTCTCAGATTTGTAAAATTTTGGGTGTAAAACTTCATGCATTGGTGCTTCATGGGCTGCATGAGAGCAGCATTTGTTGCCATAGCAATAGATCAGATCACTGACCTAGCATTTCACTTTCAATATGTGTTGTTTGGTTTTGCTTTGGTTTTTAAATTTGTGTKCCAGTATAACAAAACCAGGAGTATATAAAAGTGAAAACTACTTTTCTTGTGAAATGGACAAACAAAACAACTTTATAAAATATTTAATTCTCTAAACTTGGGAAAAACTTATATTTTGCTTTTTTCAGTCACATTCTCTCAAAACCATAGGAGGTGCTGTAAATTAAAAGGCTGATTTCACAATCAATACACCTATATGAAAATATTAGAGTATTATTGAAAATACTGGTTTCTCTTCCTCATATTATTCAAACATAATACCTTCAGTACACCTTCTGGAAAGACCTAAAAAGCCTGCAATACTGACCTGCAAATTTCAAGGAGTAATCATTAGAAGCAGCAATACAGGAAACAGAACCATGTTTAGACTAATTCTTTAAGATTTTCAAGTATAGTAGTAGGGTTCATTTTGCTAAATGATTTAATTAATTTTACTAGGCAAAATTATCACTCACAACAGAATCTTTTATTAAAGTATTTCCTACAAATTAGAGTGAAGAAGGTAGAGATTATTCATTTGTGTTAATGTGAGAGTGATAAATTATTACTGACAAGTTGCTGCCAAGGTCAAAAATGTGCCTCTGTTTTGACAGGCAAATATAATGATACTGACCCTAAATGAGTRAGCTGGAAGCAAAATTGTGCAGTGTGTGTCCATCAAAATAATTMACCCATCAGGGTTTCCTCATGGTTTAAATTGGGAGTTTAAGTACTGCAGGGTCATGACTCTCTACATACATTTAAAATTGTGCACAAATATCTCATGGGGTCCTCCACAGTCAGAACTGCTGCACCCCTGCTCTCCTCTGCAGAAAACATCATCCCTTTGCCCAAATCTGCTCCTCCAAGAGGGTGCCAAGTCCTTCACAAGGTTCTGGCCAACCCCTGCAAGCAAGGGGTCTGTGATGGGGACATCCCAAGGTCCCAGTGATGGGGAGCAGATGCCCCGTGGCCCCACAGCAGCTCTGTGTTAGCCAGGAGTGGTGGGGAGTGACAGAGCAGGAGCCACCCAGGAGGGACTGGGGCTACCTGAACTGCAGCTGAGAGGATGCTGCAGTATCAGAAAGGGTGGTTCCGTGGGAAAATGAGCATGTGAAGTAGCATGGAGAGCTAAACAGGGCTGGAAGGAGGTTACAGTGATGTGAGGCTGCAGTTAAAGCTGAGTTCTGGAGCAGCAGGCAGCATGTGAAGAAGCTGAAGTCTCAGAAAATAGCAGATTCACAAATTAGAACTTGTCCCATTGTAGGCTATAAAAGCATTACAGGCATGGGAAGTGGTTTTGTATGCCCAGGAGTTTTGTGTCTTTGACTGTGCTCAAGAGCATGGATAACCTCACAGAAAGTGTCTTCACTCAAATATCTCACATCCTGCTCCCCAGAGAGCYCTGTGCCAAGACCTCCTGTAAGCTCTCAGTGTGATTCCTGGCCATTCCAGAAACAAAGTATGAATTCAGACAAAGATTTCTTTTAACTGTTATAGTGTAGAGACAGCTGAATAAGCTGATACATAAATTTTGTCTTCTGCAATTTTCTTCTGGGTTGACCCAAAGAGACATAAGTAGCTATAAATTACGTGAAACTGTACTTTAATTTTAATCTCTGTATTTGGCTYGTAAGAAATACAGCTTGAATATTTATTTATATGGGTTTTGGTGGTTTGTTTTTGTGAGGTTTGTTTGTTTGTTTATTTTTTGTTTGGTTTTGTTCAGTTTTGAGGGGGGTTTTTTGTTTATTTTTTGGTTTGGTTTGTTCAGTTTTTGGGGGGTTTTTTGTTTGTTTGTTTTTAGTTTGTTTTTATTTTGAGGGGGTGTTTTTGTTTTGAGGATTGAGGGTAAACTGGCTGTTCTGGGTGTGAATTTTACTATTTTATTTTTATCATTATTTTTGATAGCTGTTGTATGACATAMAAATATTAATAAAAAGTGTAAGTTTTTTCTCAAAGAAATGAGATTCTTAGAAGCATCTATTTTATGTCCACAAGTTGTCTTGCAAGTAGAGCCTATTGTGCACACCATACTTTTTTAGGATTTTGCATTTTTAAAGTCAGTCTTATTTGTTAGGAACACATACTACATTTCTATTGTTCAAAGTAAGCAAGCCTACTAAAAACTTCTATTTTTACCCTTTCTTAGCAGTAAATTTATATGTATTCCCATGATCTCACACRTTCAACTGAGTTTACAGTTATTTTTTTCTATCAGGACTGTCTCATAATACTCTTGATAGATATTAATATGTCTAGTATTTCTCAATAGATATTAAAATTTTTTTCTGTAATATCTAGAACCCTTTCTGTACATCTATAACTCTTTCAGATATCCCATGATATGTGTTAACAAWTTTTCACCAGGTAGATAAAAGGTATTTTGATATTCTAATGATTATGAAGCAAAGTTGTGAAAAAAATAATTTCCTGTTTCCTTCTACTTTTTTAAAGATGGGCTGCTTTTGTTATGTTTACTTCTAGAAATAAGTGTGGCAAACTAACAGCTAAATAACATTTTTTTTCAGATAATTTCTTATCTTTAGAGTAAGTTTTATGAATACTCTACTATTATGAAGTACTCTTTTCACTTCAGAGAAAGTATAAATTTGACCTCTGGTCTGAGAAGAAATATCCTCCCTTCTCTGTAAATACTTGGGAAGCCTGAAGAATTTATTTCTCTGCTTGTGTGTTTGTTTGACCAAGTCTCTTTGATCCAGCAGGATTAGTATTTTTAGCTCTTATAAATGCCAAATTACACATAATTTCTACACTCCTTTATCTGAGATAAAGGTCTAGCAGCAGCATGTGAGAGTCCAATACAGTAAAACACCCTAAGAGCAACTGCCTCTCAAGAGATGTTGCCAGTGCCTTAGCTGATGAAGAAAGATTGCATTTTCTTTCTTTTTTTTTCTTTTTTTTTGGAATGTGTTGAGATGGAGCTTCTCTGAAAGTTTCAGTTTCCAAAGGAAGCCTGTAATGTGGTAGAGTTCAAATTCTTCTAAAATTTTCTTCAAKATCTGAAGGCAACATTTACTGTCATGTTGTACTAGGTTTGGCTGGGCATTTTTTAGTGATGAGAAGTTGGGTTTGTTTTTCTTTTCTTCGTCCCTTCTTTTTCTTTTTTTTTKTTT